>JBBYHM010012160.1:0-11332 GCA_038381775.1 Adansonia rubrostipa
TTGGCCTTTCAACATGAATCAAATTTCATGAGCTCAAGTATTCATTTGGCTCATTAAAAAGAAGATTCAAACAAAAAAATACAAAAATTAAGAATTTTACAAGAATTTTACCTCAGAAAAGCTTGAAAATCTATGTATTTTAGTGTTTTTATTTTGTTTTTTGTTTTTTTTCCTTTTTTTCTTAAACCTCTCACATGAAAACAAATCCTCCCCCTTTTATAAAGGGGGAGTTTCCACCGAGAGGATTTTGTGATCCTCTTGGCTGAAATTCCAAGAAAAAGAAAAAAAATAATTTAATTTATTATTTTTATCATTATTAGCATAAAAAGATGAGACTTGCATTAATTTGACAAGCAATTAAGGTCATTCAAAAATATTGTCATGATTGCCTAGATAATACCATCTAATTGGTAATTAAAAACCAACTAAATTGGTTAGGGATAAGTTGGAAATCAACAAGACTAGTTTCTATAAAACTAATAGCAAATAATCATAAATTAAAATAAAATTAAAATAATGATAATAAACATAAAATAAAAAATTTAATAATTATAAAAAAATTTGGAAATGAAATAATAAACAAACTGATTGGAACTTTAAAACTCGTAAAATTATATGAGAAAAAAACCTTCCGGGAAAAAATTGTCATATATAAAAAAATGTAAAACTCATGAAATAAATTGAATTTCTTAAAGCTGATTTAAACAATAATATTTGAAGAATTTTGAAAATCATAAACACAAAAAAATGCTACCAAAAAAATTTACGAGTAGAAAACTCTGTATCATGGTA
Source organism: Adansonia rubrostipa (assembly GCA_038381775.1). NCBI lineage: Eukaryota > Viridiplantae > Streptophyta > Magnoliopsida > Malvales > Malvaceae > Adansonia > Adansonia rubrostipa. The sequence goes on from JBBYHM010012160.1 coordinate 793, forward strand.
ATAAAAAATTTTAAAACTCATAAAATAAATGAAAATTTTCAAAACTGGTTTAATATGAATTAAATAACAATATTTAAAGAAATTTAAAAATTAGAAACTAAAATAAATCTTACTAAAAAAATTTACAGAGTATAAGACCTGTATCTTGGTAACAGAAAAAAGTTTTAAAACTCATAAAATAAATTATATTTTTTAAAAAATAATTTAATATAAATTAAATAATAATATTTAAAGAATTTTAAAAATTATGAATTAAGAAAAATCTTCCCAAAAAAATTACGAAGTATAAAACTCGTATTTTAGAAATGAGAAAAAAATGTAAAACTTATAAAAGAAAATGAATTTTTAAAAAACTGATTTAATAATAATTAAAAGCAAATTTTTAAAGAATTTTGAAGTCGAAAACTTGAGAAAATTTTACCATAAAATTTTATAGATAAAGAAAAGCTAGTGTTTTAAAACTTAGAAAATTTAAAAAAATACATTAAAACTTATATAAAATAAATTAAATAAGATATATCATACCAGATATTAATTTACAAAATGATAAAGATGAAAATCCAAAATTCAAAGTAATTTTACTAGGAAAAATTTTACGAGTATAAAACTTGCAATATAGTAAAAAATTTCAAAATTAATTATAAAATGGACAACTTGACACCTTGTGGTATAAAATGCTAATGTAAATTTTCATTGAATATTTCTAATTTTTTAGAGTGCATATTAGCATAAATACCATACATGTTTCAGTAAAAATATGTGAAGGTCAATTTCCTAAATTTAATAAAAAATTCTCAAAAAAATTCCTAAAAATGAGAAATTTGATTGTGATATCATTTGCAGAGATAGATTTTCAAAAATTTAAAAGAAACTATTAAAAATAATTTTTTCCTAAATATTCATCTTGTATATCTGAAACTATAGATCAAAATATAACAATTTTGTCTCGTGAACTTACGACTATTTAACTATGAATAAAAGGTTTTGAGATTGTCTGATTCATCTAAAAAGATCATTCCTAATGAGGGTCACCATTAAGTTCTCAATCTCAGATATTCAGGATTATCAAAAATAAAAAAAGGGGAACCATACGAAATTAGGTGTCTACAGCTACCCCTCTTTGACCATTGCTGAGAATCAAGAATAGGGTAAAAATCAAATAGACATAATTTTATTTGGGTTGTTAAGATGTGTAAAAAATAATCAAAACTAATAATGAATATAAAAACTAATCAGCCTAAAAGAAAAACCTTGAATTAAAATGATGACTAGGGTAAATCCTAAGTTAAAAGGGGTTTACGTGATAAAACCAATATGTCAACAAGGATAAGAGGTTGATCAAGACAAAATCGACAAGTCCACAAAGATAAAAGGGTTAACTGGGACAAATTTGATAAGTCAATAGGGATAAAGGTTGATTGAGACGAAACCGATAAGTCAATAGGGATAAATGGGGTTGACTGGGACAAAATCAACAAGCCAATAGGGATAAAAGTTTGATCCGGACAAAGCCAACAAGTCAAGAAGGATTAAAAGTTAATCGGGACAAAGCCGACAAGTCAACAAGGAGAAAAGATTGACTGGGACAAAGCCGATAAGTCAACAAGGATAAAAGCATTGATAGTGACAAAATTAACAAGTCAACATGGATAAAATGGTTGACTGGGATAAGACAGACAACTTAATAGGGAGAAAAAATTGACTGGGACAAAGCCGACAAGTTAACATGGATAAAAGGGTTGATCAGGACAAAGTCGACAAGTTAACAGGGATAAAAGGGTTGACTAGGATAAAGCTCGTAAGTCAACAGTGATAAAAGTTTAACCGAGACAAAGTCGATAAGTCAATAGGGATAGAAAGGTTGACTGAGATAAACTAGACAAGTCAATAGGGGTAAAAAGTTAACAAGGACAAAGGCGATAAGTCAACAAGGATAAAAAGGTTGACTGGGACAAAGTCGACAAGTCAACAAGGAGAAAAAATTAACCAAGACAAAGCTGACAAGTTAACATGGATAAAAGGGTTGACTAGGATAAAGTCGATAAGTCAACAGAGATAAAAGGGTTGACTGGACAGATCAACAAGTTAACAGCTAGAAAAAATTAACCAAAAAAGTGGACAAGTCAACATGGATAAAAAGGTTGATCAGGACAAAGCTAATAAGTCAACAGGGATACAAGGTTGACTGGGACAAAGCTGACAAGTCAACAGGGATAGAATGGTTGATCAGGATAAAGCTGACAAGTCAGCAGAGATAAATAGGTTTTTCGGGACAAAGCTGACAAGTCAACAGGATAAAAAGGTTGATTCGGACAAAGTTGACAAGTTAACAGGAAGAAAAAATTGACTGGGATGAAACCAACTAGTCAACAAATAAAAGAGGTTTGGGATAACATTTGATGTTTGGTTAATTTTAAAAGATGAGAGACTTACCTTTTAATTTGAGGGAATAAGCATGATCATCATTCTTCTTCTGCATCACGTTTATTGAATACAAATGCATGCATAATGAATAGACTATTCTTGAAATGGCTTTTTTTTTGAACGCACGCTTTTTCTTGAAGTTGAAGGCATTTTCAGAAAATGTTGCAAATATTCATATTTTTTTTAGGCAAGAGAACCAGTCTGAACCTAAAGTTGAAGGTATCCACAAGAGATAGTGTAGGCAAAATGAACTTACTCCGATACTCAGAGTTGAAGGCATTTTCAAAAACTTTTGGGAATATGCTTTTCCTTGAGTAAAGGAAACAAGGCTAATAATGCTCGGATATAGACTCTCTGTGATCGAACAGGGTAAATAAAACTGATGATGCCTGTATTTGAAGCTTTTTGTGCAAAATTTGTTTTCCTCTTATCAGAAATATCCTTTAATCATGACTTTCAAATTTATTTTTCTTTGATGAAACTCAACCATTTATCAATTGATTTTAACCCTTCCTAGAATACCCAAAAAATTGAAACAATTACTAAAATATATGCAAACGATGAAAGTATGACAAAGGTAAAATTAACAAGGGTACAAATTAGAATGATAAGGGTACAAATAAAAGAATGACAAAGGTATGAATAAACACGTGTAGTTATATTATAAAAGAATGAGGAAATACAGTATTAGGTTTTTTTAATAAGAGTATATTTAATGTATAAAACAAAATTGGGTCTTATTAAGGTAGTTAGAATCTCTCATTCAATTCTTCAAAAGTGGTTATTGAACAGAACACTATTCTTATGTGGATCAATCTCTTTGAAGATGTCTTCAATTGCATAGTGCCTCTTTTTCAGTTTTCAGCTTTTAACGAATTTCATTTCACATATCTGTTTACCTTTAAGCTGCCCTTTTTGAGTTTTCAACTTAAGGCCTCCCTTTTTTAACACCTTTTTTTTTGTTTTTTTTCTTGCTTTTTTTTTTCAGAATTGCCCTTTTAAGCATAATACTATTTTACATTATTAGCATTAATGGGATTGGATGGAGTATGTCCATCCATTTCTGCCAGAATTAATATCCCACTGCAAAATACTTTTTGAACCACTTAGGGGCCTTTCAAATTCGAAGCCTGTTTGCCGCGTTGATCTTTTTTGCTTGGAAGGATCCTTTTTAATACTAACTCCCCTTTATGAAATTGCCTTGGGTAGAGCTTCTTATCACGAGCTCTCATCATTTTTTTCTGATACATTTACCCATGCTGGATTGCTCGCAACCTCTTTTCTTTAATAAAGTTTGACTATTCATAGCGATCTTGGACCCATTCAGCTTTATCTAATTTGGTCTCCATCAATGCCCGAAGTGAGGGGATTTCAACTTTAATTAGTAAAAAAACTTCTGTGTCATATACCAGCAAGTAAGGTGTTGCCCTTGCAGAGGTCCAAACTAAAGTTCGATAAGCTAAAAATGCAAAAAGGAGTTTTTCATGCCAATCTCTATAAGTCTCCACCATCTTGGCCATATAATCTTCTTAATATTTTTATGGGCTACTTCCACTGCTTCACTCATCATTGGAAGATATGTTATTGAATTATGGTGAGAGATCTTAACTTGGGTACGGACCTCCATCATCAATTTATTATTTAAGTTAGAAGCATTGTCGGTTATGATTCTCTCGAGTATTCTAAAACAAAAATAATGTTTGCCCTTAGGAATTTGATCACTGTCGTCCTTGTCACATTTGTGTAAGAAGTAGCTTTAACCCATTTGGTGAAATAGTCTATAGGCACTAAAATAAAACGATGATGATTTGATGCTATAGGGGTAATTGGCCTAATAGCATCCATGCCCCTACATAGAGAAAGGCCATGGAGCAGTTATGAGGTGTTGCGACGAATGTGGAGCATGAATCTTGTCTGCATGGATTTGGCATTTATGGCATTTTTAGGCATACTTAATACAGTCTCCTTCCATAGTCATCTATAAATAGCCCAATCGCATAATTTGTCTTGCCATTTTATGCTCATTGGCGTGAATTCCATAAACTTTTTCGTGTACTTCTTCCAAGACTTTTTGTGCTTCAAGAGCATCTACGCATCTTAATAACGTCTGGTCATAGTGTTTCTTGTAAAAGATCTCACCATCCAGAATAAAGCTCATCACTAACCTTCTTAAGGTTTTTTTATCATTTTTAGAGATATTATTCGAATATTCTCGATTCTTGAGATACTTTCTAATATCATAATAACATGGATGACCATTTGATTCAGCTTTAACATTATGACAATATGTAGGAAATTCACACAAGCTCATCTGAATCGAGATTAATTTTTCTTTCTCATTCATTTTAAACATCAAGGCAATGATGGTGAGAGCATTTGCCATTTGATATTCATCTTAAGACAAATGAATAAATCCACCTTCTTAAACTCCTATAATAATTCAAGAATCCACTTCTTACATTGGGCAACCTTGAATTATGAGTTTCCTATTTCCCACGTAGTTGATAAATCACTAGGGTTGAATCACTGTAAACTTTCAATACTCAAACATTTTTTTCAATGGCTGTACGAAGTCCCATGACACATGCTTCGTATTTCGCCATGTCATTTGTGCAATGAAAATCTAACTTGGTGGTAAAAGGATAATAATCTTTTTGAAGGGATGTGAGAATTGCTCAAATCCTATGTCATAAAGCATTTGAGGCCCCATCAAAATACATTTTCCATTCTAGTTTCTCAATTTGATTCTCTTCCTTCTCAATAGAAACATTTATCAAATTTTGATTAGGAAAATCAAAATCTAATGATTGATATTCATCCAAGGTAATGCTTGCTAAGAATTCAGCAATAACGCTTCCTTTAACTGCTTTTTGGCTCACATAAACTATATCATATTCTAATAATAAAACTTGCCATCTTGCAATTCTTCCAGACAGTGCTAGAGTTTCAAACAGATACTTGATCGGATCTATCTTTGCAATCAACCAAGTAGTATGATATAGCTTATATTGCCCGAGTCTTTTTATAGTCCAAACTAGGGCACAACATATTTTCTCTATTTAGGAATAATTTACCTCATATCCCAAAAACTTCTTGTTGAGGTAATAAATTGCCCTTTCTTTCTTTTCGGTCTTATCATGTTGCCCCAACACACATCCCATTGACCGCTCAAACATGAAAATGTATAGTATAAGAAGGCACCCTAGGACTGGTGGTATAAGGACTGAAAGATTTACCAAATATTGTTTGATCTTTTCGAATGCCATTTGGCACTCTTCATGTCATTTTCTTGGGTTATGTTTTCGAAGAAGTCTAAAGATTGGATTTTAATTATTCATGAGTTGGAAAATGAAGTGAGCAACATAATTCAATCTTTTAAGGAAACTTCTTACTTCTTTTGGCATGTGTGGAGGTGGTAATTCATTAATGGCTCTGATCTTATCAAGATCAACCTCAATCCCCTTTTCACTTATGATAAAACCCAATAGCTTCCCTGATCTTATCCTAAAAGTACATTTTATTGGGTTTAACTTTAATTGAAATTTTTTGAGTCTTTCAAACAATTTTCGCAGATCTATGACATGCCTATCTTCTTAGAAAGACTTAGCAATCATGTCATCAACATATACTTTAATTTCTTTATGCATCATATCATGAAATAAAGTGACCATCGCTTTTTGATAAGTTGCCCTTGCATTCTTTAGCCCAAATGGCTTCACTTTATAAGAAAAGGTATCTCAAACGGTGATAAAAGTTATATTTTCCATGTCTTGGGGTGCCATTTTAATCTGATTATAACCCAAAAAATCCATCAATGAAAGAAAATAAACAATTCTTTGCAGTATTATTAACTAACGTATCAATATGAAGGAGAGGAAAATTATCCTTTAGGCTTGCTCGATTTAAATCCTTATAATCCACACACATTCTAGCTTTTCCATTTCTATTAGGGATCAGGATAATGTTAGCAGCCCATTTTAGATATTTTGCCACTTTAAAAAAATTTGACATCAAATTGTTTTTTCATGTTTTCTTTAATTTTCAATAGCATTTCAAGCTTCATCCTTTTCAATTTCTATTAAATGGGCTTATATTCTAGTTTTAAAAGTAGCTTATGAAACATTATTTCAAGTTTAAGCCTGACACGTCTTGATATGACCACGTGAAGACATCATGGAATTTTTGAAGTAGATTTATCAATTCTACTTTAGTGGTAGATGTGATAACAATTCCAATTCTGACTTCTTTTCTGTCATCCTCATCCTTTAAGTTTATAACCTCCGTGGGCTTTTCATGAGGCATTATTCACCCATCCTCCTACTTAATTAATTTCAACAAATTAGGTGGCAAAGTGAAATCATTGAATTTTCTTCGAGATCATCCTCGTTTGAACAAATAGACTGTTCAAAATCAACTTTTGAATCCTGAAAGAGGTTATCCTCTTTTTTTTTTATCAAGACATCTGTAAAAGTAAACAAAGCAAAAATGGGCAAACAAGAAAATATGAGATGATTCATATATGAGTACGAAAGTAAAAAAGAATATGGATATGAAAGGGATTAAATATATATACAAAAGGTTTATGCATTTCATTTCTAAAGATGATGATATGACATTTTAGGCCCTTTAACAAAAGATTCTCATATGTTTTGGGCAAAACAAATGAGATGAGTTCTTAAAATTACTTTGAATTAAGCCTAGACACTATAGTTTTCTCAATAACAGTCTAAGTTGTCCAAAATATCCAAGAGGGTAAGGACGAATTCCATGATCGTTCCTTGACTCTTTATTATCTGACTCAATTGCATTCATTTGCAAATTTTTGAAACTTAAAATGATCACTAGCCTATCATCACTTATTTCTTTTTCTTGAGCAATGGGATTGATGACTCCGCCATAGCAAAAGTTTTCCTTCAAAACAAGATAGAGAAGTGAAGCTTGATTCGAGTTCTTTCTTTTAGCCCTTTTTTCAATCTTTCTTTTCTAGTTCCCTTCGAGTTGTAGCCTAATCCATACCTATCTCTTTTGCCAACCATTCAGATAAATCAAATTATCCTCTATAGGTATTTACCAAGCCTTTTTCTTTCTCGGCCACCTTTTTCCATCATAAGCTTTAAACCCATATGAGTGTTTTTGGAGAAGAGAGGCTTTAGAAGTACAGACCCTAGGTCATGAAAGCAGCATTGACAACCTTAAATGCTCTAAATGAGCATTCTTCTGCATCAGCATTTGTTTTGACATAGGGAGCGTTAGTTGAAGTCATGGCAATTATATCTTCCTTTCCAGATATGCTAACCAACTTATTATCAACTATAAGCTTGACTTTTTGATGAAGAAAAGATGGTACAACATCGACAAAGTATATCCAAGGTCATCTCAAAAGACAGTTATATGTAAGGGCAATATCTAATACATGAAATTCTATTTCAAAGGGACAAAGGTTGATAATTAAAATAACTAAAATAATATCTTTGATCTCTCTTTTAATGCCATCAAAAGCTTTCACCATTGTTTGACTGTGCCTAAGCCGATTGTAATCTACTGGTAATCGAAACAAAGTAATCCATGGCATGACATTTAATGCTGAACCATTGTCAATAAGCACTTCGGGAAGTACAGTCCTATTGCAATTAGTTTTTATACAAAGAACTTTGGTGGAAGTAGTCCCACTTAGCGGGATCTCATCATTGTTGAAGCAAATAAAATTGTCAGCAATGATATTATTCACCAGATCATCCAACTTGTTGACTGAAATGTCTTGTGGAACATAAACCTGATTAAGCACCTTTAATAGAGCATTTCTAAACGTCTCAAAACTGAGCAGCAATGCCAACATAAAAAATTTTGTTGGCTATTGATTTAATTGATCCATGATGCTATACTCCTTGTGCTTTTAAATTTTAAAAATTTAATAGCACATTTTCTTTAACAGGTTCATGAATCTCCACAGGACTATTTTCAATAGCTACTGCCTTGTCAGATGTTTGCCCTTTTTTTTTTGATCTAGCAGTAGCTTCACTACTTTCTGGGTTATAGATATGTCCACTTCGAGTTACATGACTAACCCTAGTAATATCAACTGTTTAGTTGACTTGTTAAGGCTTTCGGAGTTACTACTCCAGCATCATATCTCTAAGCACTTGTTTATTGTCTTTATATGGAAAAGGTGTAGGAGTTCGAATGATAAGCTTTAGGGCTGTTTCATTCTTGAGAGGGATGGTTTTTTGTTTATTACAATAAATGATCAATAAAAGACCAACCTCATATGACAGTTTTAAAGGACCCTTCATCAGTCATATTGACTGATTTTTTTCATGTGTAGCGATTTTTGTATAAAATTCAACCTCATTATTGTCCATCATTTTTTGAATTAGAGATAAAAATCTAAACAATTCTGTAAACTATGCCCCAAGATAGCATTAAACTTGCAAAAGTTTATGCCAAAGTTTAATTGACAATTTTCATATTCATGATTTAGACTAAGGATTTTGCCTTCAATCAGAATAGCCCAAAATTAGTCCATTGGGGTTTTGACCTTTAGAACATCCTTTTTCACATAATGTTTTTTTTTCAACAATTAGGGCATTAACCATTAGTTCGGGATGGTTGGGCAGAAAGTTTGCTGCTACGTTAGGTCCTAGGGCTATATCAAATTTAAAAGCTCCTCTTTTAAGTAGGCAATGGGCCTTATTTTTAAAAACGATACAGTTTTCAATTTGATGACCCGCTACTGCATGATGTTCACAATGGGCAATTAGGTTCTACTAGCTAGGCAAGTTACCTTCATATGGTTATGTAAAGAATGGAGCCACTAATAGAGCCTCCAAAAGCTTATTAAATATTTTTTTTGTAAGAATATGGGAGAGGCTTATGACGAGGTCTAGCTGGTTATTTTTTTAGGTTGGTTGATTTAGATTGGTTTGTGTTTGGTTTTGAGGATGATTCAGGGTAGTGGTTTGAGGCGTTAATGAGGTAGAAGGTTGAGATGTCTTAAAAGGTAGGGTGTTATGGGATTATTGACTTTGGTTTCAGTAAAATGGACAAGATGGTTGGCTAACATAATTGGTACATGAAATTTCTTCTTTCTTTTTGGCAGGTCTAGTCTTTTTTGAAGTAAAAGATTATCCTGTTGCGATCTTCCTTGCCTTTATGGTAGCTTCAATCATTTCTCTAGAAATGACAAGATCAAAGAAATTCTTGGTTGCATTTCCTACAACTTGTTGTAGACATCTTATTTTGTCTGGGCTAATTAAGCAATCTGGAGCACAGAGGTAGAAGGGAGCGATGATCGATGAAAAAGTATTTTAAGGAGGTTAAGAAGGCTTAGGGATCATATCAAAGGTAAATGCAAAGATTTGGCATCAAATGATGTAGTTCAAGGTATCTAGGGACAAAAGATATGAGAAAATTCACAATTTTACTTGAATATATCGATACATGGTTCTCGTGTATCGATACAATGCTCCAACGTGCTAAAAATTTGAAATGTCCCTATTTGTATCGATATAACATGTAGATGTATCGATACATGAGCCTCTGTATCGATACAGGATGTCATGTATCGATACTAGGCCATGCGAAGACCAAAACATGCATTCTGTAAAGAAATCTATCGATACATATCAACATGTATTAATACAGTGGTTCATAGTATCGATGCAATGGTTCATAGTATCGATACAATGATCATTGTATCGATAAATGTTCATTATATCGATACCATCAAGGTTTTTGGACCAAATGTATCGATAAATCAATGTATCGATACATGCAAGCCATTTTCATGGTTCGGGCACTTTTGACTCGTCCATCATTGATCCAAAACTTGATTTTAACTCGTTTCTTTGCATCAAGAAAAATTAAAACATATATCAAATTATGAATTTAGACTTTTAAATTAATCAAAACAATTTTTTATGTCTAAATTAGATCAAAAGGGTCAATGTCATTAGATCACCCTACTCTTCCCTAGTTGTTGGCCAATGTCACCATTAGCCACCCTATTTGCTGGAAAATCATTTTAGCATTTAAACCAGCCACCCTATGCCGAACACATTGGCAGCAAGTTCCTTCCTATAGCCACCCTATAGCCACCATGCTAACATCACCTTGTCCC
>JBBYHM010012170.1:0-11332 GCA_038381775.1 Adansonia rubrostipa
GAGAAGTTATACCAACAAAACTTCACTTCTTGGCCAAATGATTTGAGCAGTAGAGATGGCTTGAATTTTTATCTTTTTTTTATTGTTAATAAGCAAGAAAAAGAAAAAAATGATGAGGTTCTAGTTTTGGTATGGATGAAGGTGATTTTTGGAGTGTGTAGTGGATGAAAGTAAGTATTTTGGGGCTATTTTTGGGTGATGGGTGAAGAGCTATGGGATTTTGGTTTTCTTGGTGTGTGAATGTGTTTTTGGAAATGTAAAATGAGCTGGAATCTAACCTTTTTTCTGCTGAGATAGAAGTGGGCTATTTATAACACCCTTGAGGAGCCAAATTTAAGGTGTTTTTGGCCATTTCTCAAGGGGGACAAGGTGATGTCAGCATGGTGGTATAGGGTGGCTATAGGAAGCAACTTACTGCTAATGTGATGCATAGGGTGGCTGGATTAAATGCTAAAATGCTTTTCCAGCAAATAGGGTGGCTGATGGTGATATTGGTCAACAAGCTAAGGAGTAGGGTGATCATGTGATGTTGACCCTTTTTTGATCCAATTTAGACTTCAAAAAGATGTTATGATTAATTCAAAAGTCTAAATTCGTAATCTGATATGTGTTTTAATCTTTCTTTATGCAAAGAAATGAGTTAAAATCGAGTTTTGGATCAATGGTGGACGAGTCAAAAATGCCCAGACCGTAAAAATGGCCTGCATGTATCGATACATTGCATAATGTATTGATAAATTTAGTCCAAAAACCTTGTGTGTATCGATACAATGAACATTGTATCGATACAATGATCAATGTCTCGATACTATGAACCATTCTATCGATACTATGAACCACTGCATCGATACATATTGATATGTATCGATACATTCCTTTACAGAATGCATGTTTTGGCCCTGACATGGTCTAATATCGATACATGAGATCCTGTATCGATGCAGAGGCTTATGTATTGATACCTGTACATGTTGTGTCGATACAAATAGGGACATTTCAAATTTTTGGCATGTTGGAGCATTGTATCGATACATGAGGACCATGTATTGATACATTCAAGTAAAATTATGAATTTTCTCATATCTTTTGTCCCCGGATACCTTGGACTATGTCATTTGATGCCACATCTTTGCATTTACCTTTGATATGAACCCTATCCTTAAGATATTTTTTTGTCGGGCGATGATCATCGCCTCCTTTTATGTTCATGCTCTAAATTGCTAAACATTAGCCCAGACAAAATAAGGTGTTTATAGCTACCGCTCTTTGACCGTTGTTGAGAATCAGGAATAGGGCAAAGACAAATAGACATTATTTTTTTCGGGGTGGACTGACACTTTTAGAACATTAGGGTGTTAGGTTTTCTAAGGTTTGACCCCCTTAGGCAGGTACAGAGTAATGTGGATTTTTGATGGGTGCTGCCAATTTATGTGACTTAGACTTGGGTGCCACTAGCTCGTGTGGGCTTTGACTTGGGTGCCGCCAACTCGTGTGGGCTTAAAAGGGTGCCACAACTTATGGGCTTTAAAAGGTGCCACTGACTTGTGGGCTTTAAAAGGGGCCACTGACCTATGGGCTTAAGAAGGTGCCATGACTTGTGGGCTTTAAAAAGGGTGCCACGACTTGTGGGCTTTGAAAAGGGTACCAAGACATGTGGGCTTTAAAAAGGTGCTACTGACTTATAGGCTTTTGAGAGAGTGCCATGACTTGTGGGCTTTAAAAAGGTGCCACTAACTTATGGGCTTAGAAGGTGCCACTGACTTGTAGGCTTAAAAGGGTGCCACGACTTGTAGGCTTTAAAGAGGTGCCACTGACTTGTGGGCTTTAAGGGGTGCCACAACTTAAGGGTTTAAAAAGGTGCCATGACTTATGGGCTTTAAATGGGTGCCATTGACTTATGGGCTTTCAGGGGTGCCATGACTTATGGGTTTTCAGGGGTGCCATAACTTATGGGCTTTTAAGAGAATGCCATGACTTGTGGGCTTTAAAAAGGGTGCCATGACTTATGGGCTTTAAGAAGGTGCCACTGACTTGTGGGCTTTAAGGGGTGCCACTGACTTGTGGGCTTTAAGGGGTGCCACGACTTGTGGGCTTTTGAGAGAGTGCCATGACTTGTGGGCTTTAAAAAGGTGCCACTGACTTATGGGCTTTAAGGGGTGCCACGACTTATGGGCTTTCAAGAGAGTGCCATGACTTGTGGGCTTTAAAAAGGGTGCCACGGTTTTATGGGCTTTGAAAAGGGTGGTGACAAAGTTTTCAATAAAACTTCTAATGTAAGCTCTTCTTAATAAAAGTTCATGATAAAATTTCCTATTGAAAAGGGTTTTAGCACTAGTTCTTGACAAAACTTCTGACGAATGTTGTTGATAGAAGTTTTTAACGATAGTCTCTAGATAATTTCTTGCCACTAACACTTTCAACATAAGGTGATGAGAAGAGAAGGACCTTACTTGAATGACACTTAGTTTGCGAAGATTAGAGTTCATAGCAGGAATTCCTTGGAGGTTCAGCAAACCTGGTTTGAAATGATGATGATGTAAGATGGTAATGTGAATGCATGATATGAAATGCTATCATGGTTGCATGATGTGAAGTTTAGTATGGGAGATAGCTGTAGTTCTCCTTATACATTATTCAGACTCTCAAAGGGATGGCAATTCATCCTTGCTCCAACCATAGACTAGAATTTTCCTTATCTTGCTAGAGATTGTAGGTTATCTTTACTCCACTAGGGATATGATCAAAAATTTAGTCTCAAGAATTTAGACTGCTACGTTCCTCGATTCGAGAGGCTCAATCATTTTCCTGACAAATGGAGGGCATTGCCAACAATTTGGAGACTATTCGACTGATCAGGTTGATGTCGCTAGTCCTAATAAGATTCTGATAGGATGCATGGGTCAATTTATGGTTTGCCTAAAATGGTTTTTCTTGAGATGAGACTTGTGAAAGTAAGAAATGGTTTGGTGTAAAGTCATGCTGAACGGGTGTTTGGATGTGACAAGTGCATAATATCGATGATTGGGGCATAAGCAGAGTTCCCTATGCTTTTCTTTTCCTTTTGATGTAATATCAAAATGTCCTGATGTGTATTTCAGGTAATTATCAAACATTATCAACTAAATGACAAGTGCAACATGAATTGTACAGGGGTTAAAAAACAAGGTAATATTTATTTATGACAACAAAGAGACATAACTCAATATACTATTTGACAAGCAATTGATAAGGTAGCGAGAAAGATGATCTTTTGGGCGAAAGATACCTCTGACAATCATGACATGGATGTTCTTTAAGTGCTTTTCAGAATCCTTCTCGAACAATGAATGTGCCTAGCATGAGCTGATCTTCGAAAGATCTCTAGGATTACTTTGCATTATCTTATGGGTGTTCACAATTCATGCCCAATTAAAATTAATCCTCTCCAATTGCCCTTGCGGGTTTTCAACTATAGTTGGGTTGGTTACCTAGATGCCCTTTTCAGATTTTCATCTAAAACCTTTTTTGTTTTCTTTTGTTTTTTTTTTGTTTTGTTTTTTTATTTTTTTGTTTTTTTTGTGTTTTTTTTGTTTTGTGTTTTTTTTGAAAGACGCCTTTTCAGGTTTTCACCTTCTACGTATAATATTTCTTGACAGAATCTAAGTTGATTGGGTTGGGCAAGACATTGCCGTCCATTTCTGACAAGATTATGGCCCCTCCAGAGAAGGCTTGCTTCACGGCATATGGTCTTTCCCAATTAGGGGTTCACTTGCCTTACGTATCTTTGTGAATTGCGAGGATCTTCTTTAATACCAATTTGCCTAAGTGATATCGTCGTGGGTGCATCTTTTTGTTGTGGGCTCTTATTATGCGTCTTTGATGCGTTTGACCATGGCCAATGCATTTTTCCTTAATGAAGTTGAGCGGGTCATATCTGTTATTGACCCGTTCAGCCTTTCCAAGTTTGGTTTCCATCAAAACTCTATGAGAAGGGATTTTGACTTTGATGGGCAATCCAACTTTCATCCCATAGATAAAGAAGAATGAGGTAGCATTCGTGCAAATTTGAACTGAGGTCGGATAGGCATGAGGTGCAAAGATTAGCTTCTCATGCCAATCTTTGTGAGTTTCAGCCATTTTCTCAACCATTCTTTTGATGTTTTTGGATCATGAACTATAAGAGATCTGGTGGTGCGGAGCTTTCTTCAAAACCTTCTTCAAAATCAACTTCACTAGTGCAAATTGATCATTCGAAATTGAGCTTCAAAGACCCATCAGACACATCCATGTCACTATCATTAGGACACTTGAAAAGGTAAGGAAATAGATATTGCGAAAGGCACACACACAACCAAAAGATTTGGATAAAAATGGGGGGCAAAAGAGTAATGGAGACAAAAAGTTTGAAAAGTGATTTAGACACACAATATGGAATGATATATGCAAAAGTCATTTCATTGATAATGCTTGATAAAAATGCCCCTTACATAGGACACCTGCCTGCCTTTGGGCGAGGGCAGGTAGGTTTTCATTTCTTGACATCACATAAAAGGGACAAGAAAACTGCAGGGGCTTCCATCATGACCCCGTCATCAAAATCAAGTCTTGGTGGAAAGACATAAATTCTATGGCTCGGTACTGATATGTTTGCAGCTGGCTCAGTGTGGTTTGGTAAAGGATTGGCAGCAACATTTGGTCTCTGGTTCATCCCGAACTATAAGACTTTTGCTTTGATTAGATTTTGCATATTTCGTTTGAAATTCATGTAGTTCTCAATGTCATGCCCCTCTACCCCAGCATGGTAATCATAGTAGGCGTCAAGGTTGCACCATGGTGGGTATGGCGACTTTTTTTCTGAGACATAGATCGGAGCCACTAGGTGATTTTGGAGCAAGGTTTGGCAGAGCTCCTTATAGGTCATAGGGATAGGATCAAAATGTTGTCTTGGTTGATTCGCACCTCAGTTGCCATGTGCATTATTGATTGTTCGATTGGTATTTTAGTGGACCTATGAAGGGTAGCCTTGTGGTGGGTTTGATGGGATTGCAAGGGATGGGTTATAAGTGGTGGCATAGATTGACTGCAGGGATATTGTGACGGGGTAAGAATGTGGCATTCTTGAGTAGTGAGGGTTGGGTGCTTGATGCTGTCTCGACTGAGATGAGCCAGCATAATTTATAGCATTAGCCTCTTCTTTCTTCTTCTTACCAGCAATGAGCTTCTTACTTAATCCAGTAGTTTCCCCGGTAGACATTCTACCACTTTTAATGGCAGCATCGATCATTTCTGCAGAGAGAACTAAGTCTGCAAATTTCTTGGTGGCATTCCCCACAAGCTTCTCGTAATAAAGAGCATGTAAGGTGTGAATGAAAGTGACTGTCATCTCTTTTTCTATAAGGAGAGGCTGGACTAAGGCTGCTTCTTCTCTCCACCTTTAGGCACATTGTCTAAAACTTTCAATGGATCTCTTCTCGAAATTCATTAAGGAAAATCGATCAGGCGCCCAATTTGACACGTGTTGGTATTGATTTAGAAAGGCCTTAGC
Source organism: Adansonia rubrostipa (assembly GCA_038381775.1). Lineage (NCBI taxonomy): Eukaryota > Viridiplantae > Streptophyta > Magnoliopsida > Malvales > Malvaceae > Adansonia > Adansonia rubrostipa. Next base: position 5,525 of record JBBYHM010012170.1, read on the forward strand.
CAGGTCAGCCTATGACTGGATTTTCACATTATCTAGCTCGATATACCATCGCGCTGCTGCCCCTGTAAGGCTATGCTGGAAGCAATGGGTAAGGAGCTTTTCATTTTTCTCATACCTGGCCATCTTTCGCAAGTACATTCGAATATGGACAGAAGGATCAATGTTTCCATTGAACTTTTCAAACTCTGGGACTTTAAACTTTGGGGGAATGACAAGGTTGGACACCAAAGACAGCGATTGAGAGTCAAGAGCTCTAAACTTGTTAGTCCCTTCGATAGCTTGGAGGTATTTTTCCAGTAGCTAGAATTTGCTCACTTCTTCTATAGTCATAGTGGACTTTTGACCTTCTATTTTTTTTGGTTCCTCATTGTTAAGGGCTATCGGATCTGCTGATGAAACTCTCGTATTCACCCCTTGAGTACTAGGAATAAATTGGCCTACTGTAATGGGATTTAGGTAGATAACTGGTGGAGCCAGAGCGGTAGGTGTAGGAGCGGGCCGTTGTTCTTGTCTAGGTTCTCCTTAGGCGGGTTCTGGATTATTAGCAGGGGGACCTTCAACGTTGGGAGAATCGTTCCTTGTTTAAGCAGTGTTGGCTTGCCTTTTTTCTCTCATAGAGGCTATCATTAGTTCCATAAGTCTCACCATTTGAGTTTGCATTTAATTTTGTTGACGGAACATCTGGTCTTGTGATTCCTTAACCATTAGCTCAAGTCGCTCAATACGAGCTTCATGATCACTCTTCATGATTTGTTTACGACATCACATGTTGTAGCGATGCAGGATGTTAGGTTCTATTTTCCTGATTGACCCCAGAGTCCCTTGCACTTTTATGGCCTAATTCTTGTATTAGACTTCTACTTGAAAATGTATTTATTGATGAGTGTTTATGATGTAATGATAAGTTAAGATAATGAATGATCGATGCAAGTGTAAAAAGGTAAAAGTAAATATGCTTATGCATTAGAGACAATTAAATCTTGGAATAGCATCGTTGATAACATTTTTCATAGAGCCCCAAAAAGGTCCCTTGTTGAACACTGAACCACAACAATTGTCCTAAAATGATGATGGTCATGATAATTATGAAGAGATAATGCATGCGTCAGAACATAACAAAGGGAAATGAGTTAGTCAAATGTATAAGAGGCAAATGTAAGAAATTAAAGAATTTGAGAACATCAGAGAAAATATTCATAACATGTCTCAACCAATGTGGTAAGACAAGAAAAGGGCAGCGTATCAACATGCCAGGATGCAATCTGCCCCTTCATGAGGTGATGCAATATCTCATTTTAATGGAAAAACAATCGACTAGTGGTAATATTCGTTTATCACCACTAGTGCGGATGCGCATTAAGCCACAACTCGGACAGCATAACGACTTGCAGTATAAGACATTGTGAATGATGGTTTTTGTTCACTGTCACTTATTTATACAAAGTTTACCCATCGTTCAGGTGACACGATGGCATGCCTTGATAAGTGATAAGAATGCAGATGCAGGTGACAATTATATACTCATTGTCACCTACATAATTACAGTAATCAGGAGTAAAGGTTAGGAATGTTTCCCTGAGTGACCCTATTCTCTGGGTATTCTAGCTATGTTCTGGTATGGTTTGACATGGTTTAGCTCATAGGGCTCACTATATGATGTTTTAGTTGACACCTAAATAGGTATTCGAATTGCTCCTCCGTTTGGTGAGGACAGTTGGGGGACCTCAATCCTAAACCCATCATGGGTTTAGCAGAACGGGTTCGATCCATTGGATGTATTTCCCTATGCAAATACGGAGGGTTACTCATGAGAGACATAGGTAATTTACATCCAAGAAGTTATTGCCATGCCTATACGGAAGGTTACTCACGAAGGTAGATAGCTCACTTCCTCCTAATGATTGGGTTATAACCACGCCATGGAGTTTGGCGTGACACTAATGCACATGCAAGTGTGTAGTGTTTAACGGGGAAACGAGCAAACCTTTTCGTTTACTTTCGTATTACCATTTTTATTAAGCTAATTATTATTCAAAAAAAAAGACAATCCTAAAAATCATTTCAAACAAAAGATTAGATGACAAAATGACAAAAGGGTCATGGTTAAATAATGACCAAAGATCAAAAGAACTGGGAACCTAGAAAGACATAGCTAGTTATTAGCCTCACTCGCTATACTGGTCCCTAGCGGAGTCAGCAAACATTTTTTACATCTTTATCATCCTCATTCATAATAAATCCTTTTTGCCAAAAATTGTCGAATGCTCACCCATTTTCTAAATCATGAAGTTATGTTATCCACGGGGATACTCCAACCCCATCCTTCCAAGGAGGTACTCCAACCCTGTTTTTCAAAATTGTCAAGATTTGAAAATCTTTCTATGTCAAAATGATTTCTCATTCACAAGGATACTCTAACCCTACCTTTTAAGGGGATACTCCAACCCCGCTTCTTAAAATTGTCAAGATTTAAAAATCTTCCTTTGTCAAAAAAAACTATTTTCCATTCACGGGGATACTCCAACCCCATCTTTCTAAGGGGATACTCCAACCTTATCTTTCAACTACAAATTAATCATTCTTTTTTTCTTTCTCGGATTTCAACGAATATGTTAAACAAACCTTGTTTAATCAAGAAACCCAGATGCATCTCAAAAATTGTTGATTCGATTATTCCTAGATAATCGATGTCAATAGCAAAATTCCAATAGTCCATTCCTTTTCTTTATCATTGCATTGAATGATTCATGTTAGGTTACTTAATTCATTGTCTTACTAACATGATTTCTTTGTGATGATTATGTGCATTCATATTTTCAAAACGTTTCCAAATAAAATTGAAGGTAATGTTCCATGCGGGTATCTCTAAAGTGCCCAAAGTGAAACATTTCATTTTCAAAGTAAAATCCAGAGGTCATTTTCATTGAAAATCTCCATATTCCCCATCTCTTCAGGGCGTATACGAGATTAAATTTTTTTCATCAAAACCTGGATTATTTCTATAAAATTCATGCATTAGAAGAGGGTTATATCGAAATAGCGACAAGTTAAGTCGAAACTGAGATAAGACATAGCTAGTAAGGTACCGATTTCGGGCATCATGAAGAGGTTCATACCTCATCGTGCGTAACCAACTCCTGAACCCAAATGGTGAATCTTTGCATTACGTAGACCACGGGATCGATGTTTTGAGTTTCGTTACTCAAAACATAGGTTTGAATAGGCATCCGATCATGCCTAGCCTGAAATGATCGGTGGTGACTCCAAGCATTGTCCATTTCGTGATGGTCATCCGAGACTGATAAGATGAGTGATTCGTCTTATGGTCCCCCTCACTGTACCATAAATCGCGAATCTGTACATCAACATGAGAGAAAAGTCCTAGTCAATAAAACATTTTCCAAGTCATGAAAACATTTTTAAGTCATAGCACCCATAGATCCACGAGGATCCACCTTGGGGTACATTGCAACAGCTTGAGTTTGATCGGGATTACATGGAGACATTCAAATGTCTCGATACAAAATTCAAGAAAACAACTTAATTTTGACCAAAATAAAAAATAGTGGACAGCATCGTGCTATCTTGCTTCCCAAATTTATTTTAAATTGGTTCGAAGGATTTAAAAGGTGGACAAGGCACCGTTAAAAAGGTAACTTGATGAGGGTCATTCTAAAAATATTTCCAATATCCTAAGAAGTCACTTTCCAAGGGAATAAATTTTCTAGTTTGGACTGATTGAGCTGCTAGTAGAGCATAGGAGTGACAAGGTGTCTTAAAATTTGAAAAATCACCCCAAACTCATTTGGTGTCGAATAATCACAAACAATACCTTTCTAGAAAAGGAATTTCATGAACTTTTTAGGAAAAATGTTTGAAAAATTTGGAAAAATCATTTAATGGGCCTGAATGGCCCAACCGGAATACATGTCTGGATTTCAGAGATTCTTAACAATTTAGATTTGAAAAATCATAACTTTCTCATCCGGACTGATCCAGAGATGAACAAGACTCGTTTTAAAGGTATTTTGACACACTTTCTAGGAAACATATTATAGAATTCACTGAAAATCATTTGGGATTTTAAAATAATTTTTCAATTTGCAACAGCTGTGATGCCAGTAGGGAACAAGGCAAAGCAAGAGATATTTCTCATTTTTTTTCTACAAGACCAAACTCAAGTTATTGATGTTCGAACGTCTATGACTGAAGGGAAAGAGTGGCATGAGCATCACAAACTCATTTACGCAGCCCCAGAGTAGTTTGGGACAATGAAACAGTCCATTAATCATACCACTCAAAGTTTTGACTTAAAAACAAGGCATAAACATTTTTTACATCTTTATCATCCTCATTCACAATAAATCTTTTTGCCAAAAATCATCGAATGCTCACCCATTTTCTAAATCATGAAGTTATGTCATCCACTCTAGCCCCGTCCTTCCAAGGGGATACTCTAACCCCATTTTTCAAAATTATCAAGATTTGAAAATCTTTCTAAGTTAAAATGATTTCTCATTCACGAGGATACTCCAACCTTAACCTTTTAAAGGGATACTCCAACCCCGCTTCTTAAAATTGTCAAGATTTAAAAATCTTTCTTTGTAAAAAAAAAAAAAAACTATTTTCCATTCACAGGGACACTCCAACCTCATCTTTCTGAGGGGATACTCTAACCCTCTTTCAACTACAAATTAATCATTCTTTTTTTCTTCTCAGATTTCCTCGTATATGTCAAACAAACCTTTTTTAATCAAGAAAACTAGATACATCTCAAAAATTGTCGATTCGGTTATTCCTAGATAATCGATGTCAATAGTGAGATAAATTCCAATAGTCCATTCCTTTTCTTTATCATTGCATTGAATGATTCATGTTAGGTTACTTAATTCATTATCTTACTAACACGATTTCTTTGTGATGATTATGTGCATTCATATTTTCAAAACATTTCCAAATAAAATTAAAGGTAATGTTTCGTGTGGGTATCTCTCTATTGCCCAAAGTGGAACATTCCATTTTCAAAGTAAAATTCAGAGGTCATTTTCATCGAAAATCTCTATATTCCCCATCTCTGCAGGGCATATAAGAGATTAAATCTTTTTCATCAAAACCTAGATTATTTCTATAAAATTCATGCATTAGAAGAGGGTTTTATCAAAATAGCAACAAGTTAAGATCGAAAGAATCGAAACTAAGATAAAACATAGCTAGTAAGGTATCGATTTCGGGCATCATGAAGAGGTTCGTACCTCATCGCGCGTAACCAACTCCCGAACCCAAACGATGAATCTTTGCATTACGTAGATCACGGGATCGATGTTTTGAGTTTCGCTACTCAAAACATAGGTTTTAATAGGCATCCGATCATGCCTAGCCCGAAATGATCGGTGGTGACTCCAAGCATTGGCCATTTCATGATGGTCATCCAAGACCGATAAGATAAGTGATTCATCTTATGGTCCCCCTCACTGTATCATAAATCGAGAATCTGTACATCATCGCGAGAGAAAAGTCCAAGTTAATAAGACATTTTCCAAGTCAGGAAAATATTTTTAAGTTATAGCACCCATAGATCTGTGAGGATCCACCCTGGGATACGTTGCGACAACTTGTGTCTGATCAGGATGACATGGAGACATTCGAATGTCTCAAGACAAAATTTGGGAAAACAACTCAATTTTGACCAAAATTGAAAACAAGGGACAGCATCACGCTATCTTGCTTCTCGAATTTATTCTAAATTGGTTCGAAGGATTTAGAAGGTGGACAAGACACCGTTAGAAAGGTAACTCGATGAGGGTCATT
>JBBYHM010012191.1:0-11331 GCA_038381775.1 Adansonia rubrostipa
AACAATTTCATTTCATTCAGTGATGATGAAATCTGGCTAGAGGCAACACTTTAATGAAAGCTCTCTACATCATAACTCACTATAGAGGGACCGTATTGCCTAAGTCCTCATTGATAATGGATCGGCTTTGAACTTGATGCCGCTAATCACATTGTCTCACTTATTAATTGATGCCAGCCAGATCAAGGATAGCCATACAGTAGTTAAGGCAATTGATAGGACAAAGAGAGAAATCAATGGGACTATTGTGATCACTTTAAATATTGGCCTGTGTTGATTTGAGATTAAGGTTCATGTAATGGACATTGTCCTAGCATAAAACCATTTGCTACCAAAAACATAGTTTCATTCTATCGGGTTATAACATCATCTTTGCATCAAAAAGTTAAATTCATAGTTGATAAAAAGCTGGTTAGCCTATCCAGGGAAGAAGACATCATGGCCATGACTTTTACCTAAGTCCTTTATGTTGAAGCAAATGTTAAAGTTGAAGAGTGCTCCTTCAAATCCTTTGAAATTGTTTACGCCATATTTGTTGAGAAAAAGTCTATAATCCCAAAACCCAGACTTTCACAGAACACCCATATAGGTCTCGAGCTTATAGTTGGCAACGGAGGTTGAGTTGGAAAAAAACTTGGAAAATATTAGCAAGGGATCAGTCTATCTATCAATGTCATTGGCAAGAAAGATTGGCATGGATTGGGCTTCAAGCTAAAATGGAGTCAAAAGAAGAAATTTGAGAATAGATCTTGAAGGGAAAAAGCTAGCCTAAGCCATCAGTCAATAGTCAAGCCAGAAGTTGGCCCTCAACACTTTGCTATATTAAATATTCTATCATGAAGGGCTTGTTAATCCAGGAGCTAAAGAAAGAGAAACCAAAGGTTTTATTATAAAGATTAATAGAGCTTTCAAGAAGCGTCAGGAGGCCATCATCAGAGAAATTAAGGAAAAGCTAAATAACGATCATGCGATCTATCCTTCTTTTTTTGGATACGTCTGAGGAATTGGACTTGTATTGAGAGAACCGTAGTGTTTAGGTGATTTTAAAGTAATTCCAAAAACTTATTTTTTCATCTAAGGATCTTTCTATAAAAACTTAAAATGTTAAATTGTCATTTATAAAAATCAAATTTACATGACCTTTTGCCTATGTTTAATTTTTTTTATACCAATATTCCTTTTCCTTTTTACATAAACATACATAAATCATGTCATATATTTGTTTGCCTATTTCTTTCCTGTTTTTTAACCTTTATAGATTTCCTACTCAAAGAGATGTAGATGATCCTAAACACAATTTAAAGGTTAATTTTGATTGGGTTATTTGCTTGAATGAGCTTAATTTTAAAGAAGATGTTGATGATCATACTTTGCCTCCTAATTTGCTAAAAATAATTAAGCAAGAGGAAGAATGAATAATGCCCTATGAAGAGTCATCATAGGTGATAAATTTAGGGGATGATAAGGATGATAGAGAAAAAGTCAAAATAGGGACTGTTCTCATGCTTACCACCAGTAAAGCATTAATAAGTTTACTTTGGGAGTTTTGAGATGTTTTTGCATGGTCCTACTAAGACATACTAGGATCGAATATGAAAATCATGGTTCACAAATTACCTCTAAAACCATAATACGAACTGGTTCAGTAGAAGTTAAGAAGAATGGAACCAAAAATGCTTATAAAATAAAAGAAAAGGTAAAACAAAAAACAAATCGAGGTCAAATTTTATTATGTGGCAAAATACTTAGGATGGGTTGCAAATATTATTCCAGTTCCTTAAAGGATGGTAGAGTCAGAATGTGTGTAGACTACCAAGACTGAAATTGAGCAAAGGATAATTTCTTTATTCCTCTCATGGATACTATGGTTGATGCTACTATGAAAAATTATTTATTTTCTTTCAGAGATCGATTTTTAGGGAATAACCAGAAAAACAACACTAGAGGATATGGAAAAGATGACATTTGTCACAATGTAAGGAACTTTCTTTTGTAAGATAATGCCATTTGGACTAAAGAATGCCAGCGCAACTTATCAAAAGGAAATTATGACTCTATTCCACATATGATGCATAAAGAGATAGAGATATATGTTGATGACATTATTGCCAAATCACCTTAGGAGAAGGGACATGTTACAGATTTACGAAAGCTATTTTCAAAAATTGAAAAATATCAATTGAAATTGAATTCGACAAAATTTACTTTTGGCATAAGGTCAAACAAATTATTAGGCTTCATTGTGAGTGAAAAAGGGGATTAAAGTGGATCCAGATAAGATTGAAGCCATCCAGGAATTAACATCCTCACATAGATAAAAAAAGGTATGATGTTTCTTAGGAAAGTTGAATTACATTACTAGATTCATATCCGAACTCACAAATAAGTATGATCTGATATTTCGGCTTTTGTGAAAACAAAAACCTTGATGAATGAAATGACTAATGCTAGGAAGCATTTGAGAAAGTTACACAGTATCTCTATAATCTGCCAATGTTGGTACCACCTATACTAAACGACCTCTAATTTTGTACTTGTCAATATCTAAAAGGTCTATTGGTTGTCTGTCAGGACAACAGGATAACGCAACAAAAAAGAGTAGGTGATTTGTTACCTCGGCAAAAGTTCCTTGATTATGAGGTAAATTATTCTCAAATAAAAAAGATAAGTGTGCCCTTTAGATTGCAAAAAGGCTCTGACAATAGCTGTTGTATCATACCACTTGGATGATCACCAAAATAGACCCAACAAGTATCTGTTCAAAGCATCGACTTTATCAAGAAGGATAGCTAGATGGCAAGTCTTTCTATCAGAATATGATATGGTTTATATAAGTCAGAAGAAAATCAAAGGAAGCACTATTATTGAATTTTTAGCAAGCCAGGCACTTGATGATTATTAGTAGTTGAATTTTGACTTTCTTGATGGGGATTTAATGAATATTTTGGTAGAAGAGGAAAAAGAGCCGTTGAAGGAATCAACATGGAAGGTGTATGTTGATAGAGCATTAAATGCTTTGGGCCATAGAACTAGGGTGATCTTGACATCTCCAAAAAGGGACTATTACCCTTTCATCGCTTGATTGGACTTTAATTATACAAATAATGTAGCAAAATATGAAGCAAGTGTTATAGGATTTCAAGCAGCTATAGAAAGAAAAGCTCGATTATTGAAAGTTGTAAAGACTCGACTTTGGTGATTTACTAATTGCGCGAAGAATGAAAAACCCAGGATTCAATGATGCAACAATATAGAAAACTAATTCTAGAATTGCTCGAAGAGTTTGAGGAAATGGAATTCATTCATTTGTCACAAGGTGATAATCTAATGGAGAATACTTTAGCCACCTTGGTCTCGATGTTCATAGTAAATAAAGGGAAAAAGATAATGCCAATTTAGATAACCATAAATGAGTCCCTTGCATACTATTGCAATGTTGAAATAGAAATAGCTGGCCTTCTATGGTATCACAACATCAAAAGATATCTTAAGGATCAAGTATACCTAGGTAATGCCTCTGAAATTGACAAAACAAGAAAAGTTAAGATTAAATACTGCTAAGATGTGTTGATGCTCCTAAAGCACAGAAGATACTAGAAGAAATGCATGAGGGGATTTGCAAAATCTATACGAATGGACACAGAATGGCAAGACAAATTATGAGATTAGGCTACTTTTAGATGACCATGGCAGATGGTTGTATTAAATATGCCCAAAATTGTCATAAATGCCAAGTCTATGCTAACAAAATCATGCACCACCTTAGCTATTGCACATCATAACTGTGCCATGGCCCTTCTCCATATAAGGCATGGACGTTATTGGACCAATTACCTTCTTAGCTTCAAATTATCACTGCTTTATCTTGGTGGCTATAGATTACTTCACTAAATTGGTTAAAGTAGACTTTTATACAAGTGTGACAGGGTCAACAATGATAAAATTTTTGAAGACCAACATTATTTGTCAATTTGGGATCCCCTAAAAGAATTATAATAGATAATGCATCCAATTTGAATAATAAATTAATGGTAGAGGTGTGTACCCAGCTAAAAATTTCCCATCATAATTCAGTGATATATCATCTGAAGATGAACAAAGCCATGAGGCAACTAATAAAAATATCAAGAAGATTGTGGGGAAGATGATAGAGGCCTGAAGGGATTGACATGAGAAGCTTTTTTTTACCCTCTTGGCATACAAAACTTTGGTCCGGACTTCAACTATGGCAATGCCCTATTCGTTAATCTATGACATAGATGCTATCTTATCGATTGAAGTTAAGATCCTTTCACTTTGGCTTCTAATGGAAACTAATCCGAATAGGTCTAAGATTATTATAAGTAACTAAATTTCATTTAAGAAAATAGGCTAAAAGCTATTCAATGTAGGCAGATGTACTAGAAAAGGATAATGAGAGCACATAATAAGAAAATTCATCCTAAGAAATTCCATAGGGAGAATTGGTACTAAGAAAAATTCTACTCAGACAAAAAGATCCTCGAGGCAAATTGGCACCTAATTGGGAAAGGCATTATGTAGTCCAAAAGGCATTTCCAGGAAGAGCATTGATATTGGCAAAGATAGGTGTAGAAACTCTATCAAACCCCATCAATTTCGATAATGTAAAGAAATATTATCGTTAAAAGGCAATATTAAAAAACAGGGGATGAAAACCTAAAGGCATCCATTCCAAAAAAACATATGAAAGCCCAAAAGTGCATCTGTTCAAAAAAATATTTAGGTGGAAACCCAAAAAGGGCATCTGATCAAAGGCGGTATAAAGAGGAGGCTTCGAGTTGAAAACCTAAAATGGCAACTTAAGCATTTGAAAGGAATGGCTAAAGCATAATTTATCGAAAAACTAAGTTTCAAAAAGGCAGGGTATAACCAAAAGCATTTTCAAGAGATGGATCTATGAAAAGTAAACATTCTATTCAAGAGAAATCTTTAAAGAACTAAATAGGAGATTTCGTTTATCTAAGTAATATCCAAATCTCTTTTGTAACTTACTATTATTTAAGCAAAAGAGCCAATATTGTATCTTATTTCATTGTTGCAATATAAGTACATATTTTCATTCATACCTTTGTTAGACTAGCTTTTTAATCATCCTAACATTTTTGCTAAATGATAATTAACAATTTAAGGAAAAGGAAATTGATAAAAAGATGACAAATTGACTTTTTTACATTACTTTGCAATAAGATCAAAACATCATAGGAATCTTATTGAATATTTTGAATTCTTTCAGACATTCTAGGAAGGATTAGGGTGGACAAACATTCTTGAGTAGAATCTTGATAAAAAGGAAGTCAAGTCCTTTTAGATGATTTTTTTAAAAAAATTAGAGGTCAAATTCTACAACTTGGGCTACCCTTATTGTTATTAGTTTATGTCAACTGTTAATGGGAAAGTTTATAACTACATATTCCTTATCATGCTCTTCTTTTTCAGCTTGTTATCAGTTTGTCTCAACTATTGATGAGAAATTTTTAGAAACCGCATATTCCTCATCATGGCTTTTTTTAGCCCATTGCTAGTTTGTTTTGGTTGTTGATGGAAATTTTAGAAACCATAAATTCCTCATTATGCTCTTCTTGTTTAGCTTATCATCAGTTTATTTTAGTTGTTGATGGAAATTTTAGAAACATATATTCCTCATAATGTTCTTTTCTATAGCTTTTAGATGATATTGGTGTATCATCTAGTTTAACTTCTCAGGTTGGATACTCTCTTAAGGTTTGCCCTTCATTGGAAAGAAGAGGAATATTACAACATTTTCTAGAGGTACCTTTAATCCCAAAAATAAGAGCAAGTGTATCTTGTATACAATGATCTCTAAAGATGTCTTCAAATTCAAGTTAAAGCATTAGCTCTTTCTTATCAAAAAGAAAAGAGATCCCCAATGCTTTCCAAAGATGCTTTCATTCCCTAAGCGAAAGTAAGTACTTATTCCACCAAATGAAGAAGATATTTCTATTCTATCACATTTTCTAAAAGATATATTCAACTCTACCATAGGTTGGATCAAACATTGACAAAGAAAATTAAATCATGAAAATTCATCATATGCATTCTTCATGTATTTGCATTCATATTTAATAATTTATAGATCTAAAGTTGAACATGATATTGAAAAAGCTTTTCGATATTTTAACTATTTTAGTATTGAAAAGTAAGTCTCACATTCCTTCAAATAACTCAGATATCTAACATTTTCACATTAATTGACTATACTGGTTTCACCTTGGCAACCCTTTAGACCTAGATTACTTCTTGGTCATCCTTCTTTGGCTGTATCGAGTCTGCTGTGGTCAACTTTCTAGACTTAGGTTTTGCCTTAGTCGCCATAATTTACTATACTGGTTTTGCCCTGGTTAATCACTTAGACCTAGGTTACATCCTAGTCATCCTCGTTTGACTGTACTAGTTTCGCCCTTGTTAACCTTCTAGACTTAGGTTTTGCCTTGGTCACCTTAATTGATTGTCTCAGTTTTGCCTTGGTCAACCCTTTCGACCTATGTTACATCTTGGTCATCCCCATTTGACTGTATTAGTTTTCCCCTGTTCAACCCTCTAGACTTAGGTTTTCTCCTAGTCATCTTAAATTATCGTATCGGTTTCACCCTAGTTAAACCTTTAAACTTAAGTTCTGCCATGGTTAGCCCTTTAGACCTAGGTTACATCTTGGTCATCCTCATTGAACTGTACCAGTTTTGCCTTGGTCAATCTTTTAGACTTAGGTTTTGCCCTGGTCATTTTAAATTGACTATACTGGTTTTGCCTTGGTCAACCTTCTAGACTTAGATTTTGGCTTGATCAACCTTTTAGACCTAGGTTACATCTTGGTCATCATCGTTTGACTATATCGGTTTCGCTCTGGTCAACTTTCTAGACTTAGGTTTCACCATAGCCTACTTTCCCACCTTAACCTAGGTTTTGGCCTTCATTATTTATTTTTAATGAATACATTTAGTGTAGTTTAATTTTGTTCTTTTAAGACTTTATAGCTCGAATGAAATCGTGTCTATTTGGTCTTTGCCTTATTCTTGATTGTTAGTAATGGCCAAAGAAAGGCAGCTATAGACACTTAATTTTGTCCAAGCCCTTTTCTAATTGTCTCAATTATCTAAGACCATTAACATAGCTATCGCCCCAATAATCTCGACTTCTTCTAAGTGGACTTCACACAATTAGGACTACTTTAGTCATCCCTAAATGGTTGTATTGGCACATGGTAGAAAAGTGCCATTTTAAAGGTCAATTACAGTTAAAAAGGATAAATATTTAAGAAAAAATTAGTTTTTCAATATTCTCTTGTCAAATTTTGAAAATTATTTTTGCGAAAAATGTCATGGTTATATTTCCCATTTTTAAAATTTTTCCAAGATTTTTTCATAAAACTCGAAAAGTTGATTCTCATGCATTTTTACTAACACCTGTGTAGTATTTTTGCCGATATGCCTTTTGAAAAATAAAAAATATTCAAGACAAATTATATGTTGGCATTTTATACCACAAGGTATCAAGTTGTCAATTTTGCCAAATACTTTTGAATTTCTCACGATATCATTAGTATTTTGCTCATGAATTTTTCGGTAAAAACTTATTCTTGATTTCAAATTTTCATTTTTGCCATTTTATAAATTAATATTTTGGATAATATCTCATATTTAACTCATTTTATATAAGTTTCAATGTATATACAAGCTTTCCTTTTATCTATAAAACTTTTGGTAGAATTTTCTCAAGTTTTAAACGTCAAAATTCTTCAAATATTCTCATTAAATTGCCATAAAATCAATTTTTCAAAATTCCAATACATTTTATGGATTTTTTTTTTGTTTTCAAAATATAAAGTTTTCTACTCTGCAATTTTTTTGGATAGGATTTTCCTAAGTTTTTATTTTTTAAAATTCTTCAAATATTCTGATAAAATTGTTATTAAATCAATTTTTGGAAACTAAATTTATTTTATGAGTTTTGAATTTTTTTAAAAATATTAATTTTCCTCTATAAGGATTTTTCTTGTAAAACTTTGCAAGTTTGGATTCCAATCAAGACTTTTCCCATTATTTATTTATTTTTCTCATTTTCAATATTTTTTATGATTATTTATTTTAATTTTCAATTTGGTCCTTATTTTCATTTTTTTCCCAGCTAGTTTCATGGAAACTGGTTAAGTTTAATTTTAAGTTTGTCCCTTAATCAATTTAGTTGGTTTCTAATTATCCCATGAGATGATATTGTCTAGATAATCATGAGAAAATATTATGATATGACTATTGGTACACATCTATTAAATGCAAATTACAATTACCCATGCAAAAAAATCAATTGAAAATCAATTAAATAAAAAATAACAATTTTTTTTAGTTTTTTTCATGGCATTCTGCTAAGCCATTTTTTAGCCAAATTTGGCTGATTCTCCCTTTTTATAAATAAGGGGAAAGAGTTTCAAGAAAGTGGATTGGCATTTTATGAAGAGAAAACACTAAAAATACCAAAAGTTTTTACAAGTTTTAAAACTTTTCTAAGGTAGATTACTTCCAAAAGCTTTAGTTTTTCCTTTTTCATTCATCTTTGTTCTTTTTGTTGGGCCAAGATCGTGTTTTAGCTCATGAACTTTGATTCATGTTGAAAGGTAAACATGATGGCTATGAAATGTTTTCATTGATTTTGTTGTTATCTTTGTTTTTTTCTTAATAATATTATGATTTCTTCATGGATGATGTTAGTTGTTGGTATTAAGTTGATTTTGGTGTATATATATATCTCTTTATATTAATATTATTTTCCTTGTTATGTTTTAAAATATACTTTTATGCCTATTTCTCATAATTTCTTACATGATCATGATGTTATGAGTTTGGTAGAAATAGGATATAGGTTTATTGTGTTAGAAAGTTTGTGTTTGATTTTTTTTGGTGGTGGTGGAATTCATGCTTGGTTTTTGGATGAATTTTACTGTTGTTTTTTATATGATTTAAGTTATTTTATGGTGTTTAAAAATTGCAGGGGATTAAAAATAATTTTACCAAAATTTTTAAGGCTTTGGAAGGGTGTTTCCTAAAATGGCCAAACCATAAAGAGTTTGTTTATGAGTCTTTGATTTATTTTTAGGCTATTATCTAATTTTATGATGTTTATGGACTAAATTAAAAATTTAAAAATTTATTCCAAGACTATTCATTTTGGTCGAGCCTTGCTTGTGGATTTCGGATTTGATTTTTGTGTTGATTTTGATATATTTGATGTTTTAATTATGTAGGGGCTAATTTGCAAATCTAAAAAAGTTCTAAGGACTATTAGGAAAACCTAGCATTTTAAGGTTAAAATGGTCATTTTTAGCATTAAAATTCCCCATTTAAATATTTTAGTGAATTTGGAATATATCTAGCATTCCATTTGTCCTCCAGTAGGGTGTAGAGATATTAAAACTTTTTGTGTTCTTTTAATTCTCTATTAGGGCACAAAATGCAATTTTGAAAAACTTAGGGACTTAATTGCATTTTAGGTCACCTTTGATATCCAGACTACTTATTTAGAGTAAAAATCATCATATCCTACCTTTATTGAATCCTTTAGGGTCACGGAGATGCTTTCATGATAAAGCTAATTTTTAGGGGCATTTTGATAATTTTCCATAGAATCGAGTCTTAGGTAGTCATTGGGATGTTTTTGTGCCAAAAGTGTTTGTTTAGGATAGGTTCACTTTTTGATGATCCTTTTCGTGTCCTTTAGGGTATCGAGATGTTTTCACATTAAAAGTATACCTTATGGCATTTTAATAATTTTTCCTAAAAGGAGTTCTAGGTAGTTATCGAGAAGCTTTTATGCAAAGGTTTGCATTTAGGATAGATTCATAATTTTTACAATGATATTATGTCCTTTAAGGTACTGTATACTTTCATGTTAAAGGTATACCATAGTGGTATTTGAGTAATTTATCATAAAGTCGAGTCTTTTAGAGTCACTAGGATGCTTTCATGACAAAAGTGCACTTTGTGGGATATAGTGGTCATTACGACTTGATTTGGGACCTTTGAGTCGAGTTTGGTACCTTTCATCTAAATCAAGTTTTAGGGCATTTTCTTTTTATTTTATATAAACCAAAAATTTTGAAAGATTAACGCAAGGTCTCCAAGTTAGAATATTATGTGGAATGTAGACACCTCATTTTGTTCGGACCAGTTTTTGGTATCTTAAGAGTAAGGTAAAAGGTGACAAAATAAAAAAATAATAGAAATAAAGCTGGGGGACGATCGCTGGGCGACATATCGCCCGAGGAAAGTCTAAAATGCCTATGGACCACTTTAAAGAAAAATGCAAAAACAAGGCATCAAAGGTTATTTTTAAGGTGTCATCGTAGTCATTTAGGTGAGTAAGTGAGCCAATTTTCCTTTCATTGTGACCAAGATAAGACAACTCGAGGAACCTAAGGTATGTGCATGTCATATGGGTGCTTAAACATTGTCACGAGGCTTTTATAACACCAAAATTTTGAATTTCCATGTGTAATATAGATATATGAGGGTTTGGTATCGATACCTAGCATGATTGTATCGATACACAGCATGATTGTACAGATACAAGTCTTGGCAGTAGCTAAAGTTGTGATTTTTGGTGAAATGTATCGATACACAAGCATGAGTATCGATACAAGTCCATGGAGTATCGATATAGGTCTCAAAGTCTCAAGACTGGAAATAATTTATGCTCTTAGTATCGATACAAATATCCAAGTATTGATACTCATGGGTAAATTTTACCTTGAGTATCAATACAAAGTGATATGTATCGATACATGCAGGCTATTTTGACTATTTTAAGCCAACCTTTAGCTTTCATATTACCCATTCAAAATCTAGTTTAAACACATGTTTTGCATCAAGAATCATAAAAAATCATAACAGTTTCATCTTTGGGCTCGTAATTAGATTTAAACAAATTTCAAAGCCTAATTGGACAAAGGTCACGTTCATAAAAATAATAGCCTGTTGAAGGATAGGTCAAGCTTTTCAGATTTCAGGTGGCCACACTCTTTTAGCACACCACCTTACATGGTAAAACCAATAGCAATAGGGGGCAGACTGAGCATGTTACCTAGATGTCTCCTTGTGCAGAGAAAAAAACCCAACAATGCTAAATAATAGCAAGGAGAAGGAAGAAACTGAGCCTACAGCCACTACTTCAAGAAAAAGGGAAGTTTAAGTTTTTCATATATCCCCTCTACCTTGATCTTTGTAGCTTTTGTTTTGTCATTAACATCATCTTAGTAAACCTTTTTTATGCTTTCATGGCCATCCTAGGACTCCCATGCATTTT
>JBBYHM010012202.1:0-11330 GCA_038381775.1 Adansonia rubrostipa
AGAATCGCCATTTGTCTTAGTTGACAGATGAACTTTGATTCAACAAAAAATAGTGGAGGGAAACGCTTTTCTTGGCAAGCCAAAGTACCAATATCATGTATGCCAACAAGAAAAACAGGATTGTCATGCTGATTCACATAAAAATGGAGATTATTTGGAGAATTCAAGTTTGTGTTTTTTGATGGACAAACTTTGATTCTATGGAAAATATGGAAAAAAAAAGCTTTTCCTGCCAAACCAAAGCATAGTATCAAGTACCCCAATGAGGAAAACATGATTATGGTGCGCAATTGAAAGAATGAAGATTATTATGACAATCCAAGTGTGTCTCACTTGATTGATGAACTTTGATTATAAGAAAATGGTAGAAAGAAAAGCTTTTCTTGCAAAATCAAAGTACCAAAACCGTGTATCCCAATGAGAAGAACATGATTGTAGTGCCTAATCATAGAAAGAATGGAGATTATTATGAGAATCATTATTTGTCTTAGTTGACAGAAGAACTTTAATTCTAAGAAAAATGGTGAAGGGAAAAGCTTTTCTTAGAAAGCCAAAGCACCAATATCATATATCATAATGATGAGAAC
The DNA here is from genome assembly GCA_038381775.1 of Adansonia rubrostipa. Classification (NCBI taxonomy): domain Eukaryota; kingdom Viridiplantae; phylum Streptophyta; class Magnoliopsida; order Malvales; family Malvaceae; genus Adansonia; species Adansonia rubrostipa. The sequence continues at coordinate 588 of JBBYHM010012202.1, forward strand.
ATGATTGTCATGCCGATTCACAAAAAAATGGAGATTGTTATGAGAACCTAAGTTTGTCTCATTTCATGGATGAACATTGATTATATGGAAAATATAGGAAAAAAAAACTTTTCTTGCCTAACCAAAGCATCATATTATCAAGTATCCCAATGAGGAAAACATGATTGTGTTGCCCAATCACAAAAGAATGAAAATTATTAAGAGAATCTAAATTTGTCTCAGTTGACTGATAAACTTTGATTATATAAAAAATGGTAGAGAGAAAAGCTTTTCTTGCAAAATCAAAGCACCAATATCATGTTTCCTATTGAGTAAAACATGATTGTAGTGCCCAATCACAAAAAAAATGGAGATTCTTACAATAATTGCCATTTGTCTCAGTTGACAGGCAAACTTTGATTCTAGAGAAAATGGTGGAAGGAAAAGCTTTTCTTGGAAAGCCAAAGCACCAATATCATGTATGCCAATGAGGAAAACAGGATTGTTATTCTGACTCACATAAAAAAATGGACATTATTTTGCGAATCCAAGTTTGTCTTGTTTGATAGACGAATATTGATTCTATAGAAATTGTGGAAAAGAAGCTTTTCTTGGCTAACCAAAGCATCATATTATCAAGTATCCCGATGAGGAAAACATGATTGTGGTGCCCAGTCACAAAACAATGAAGATTATTAGGAGAATCTAAGTTTGTCTCACTTGACTGATGAACTTTCATTATACAAAAAATGGTGGAGGGAAACATTTTTTCTGCAAAATCAAAGCACCAATATCGTGTATCCCATTGAGTAGAACATGACTACAATGCCCAATCACAAAAAAACTAGAGATTATTACAAGAATCGCCATTTGTCTTAGTTGACGGGTGAACTTTGATTCTAAGGAAAATGGCAGAGGGAAAAGCTTTTCCTAGAAAGCCAAACCACCAATATTATGTATGCCAATGAGGAGAACAAGATTGTCATGCCGATTCACACAAAAAATGGAGATTATTTCACGAATCCAAGTTTGTCTTATTTGATGGATGAACTTTGATTCTATGGAAAATGTGAAAGAAAAGCTTTTCTTGCCAATCCAAAGCATTGGTATCACCTATCCCAATAAGGAAAACAAGATTAAAGTGCCCAATCACAAAAGAATGGTGACTATGATGAGAATCCAAGTTTGTCTCACTTGATGGATAAGCTTTGATTATAAGGAAAATGGTGGAGAAAAAGCTTTTCCTGGAAAATCAAAGCACCAATATCATGTAGCCCAATAAGTAGAACTTGATTGTAGAGCCCAATCACAAAATGAATAAAGATTATTACAAGAATCATCATTTGTCCTAGTTGACTGATAAACTTTAATTGGAAGGAAAATTATGGAGGGAAAAGCTTTTCTTGGAAAGCCAAAGCGCCAATATCATGCATCCCAAAGTGGATAATAGGATTGCCATGCCAATTCAAATAAAAAATGGAGATTATTATGAGAGTCCAAGTTTATCTCATTTGATGAACTTTGATTTTGTGGAAAATGTGGAAAGAAAAGCTTTTTTGCTGAACCAAATCTTCAGTATCATGTATTCCAATGAGAAGAACATGATTGTGGTGCCCAGTCAAAAAAATGAATATTATTATGGGAATCCAAGTTTGTCTGAATTGACGGATTAACTTTGATTATAAGAAAAATGGTGGAGGGAAAGATTATCTTGCAAAGCCAAAGCACCAATATCATGTAACCCAATGATGAGAAAATTATTGTTATGCTGATTCATAGAAAAAAATAGAGATTATTACAAGAATTCAAGTTTATCTCATTTGATGGACAAACTTTGATTTTATTGAAAATGTGGAAAGAAAATTTTTTTCTAGCCAAACCAAAGCATCAGTATCATGTATCCAAATGAGGAGAACATGATTGTGGTGCCCAGTCACAAAAAAATGAATATTATTACAGGAATCCAAGTTTGTTTCACATGGCTGATGAACTTTGACTATAAGGAAAATGGTGGAGAGAAAAGCTTTTCTTGTAAAATCAAAGCACCAATATCGTGTATCCCAAAGAGGAAAACATATTGCCATGCTGATTCACGTAAAACATGGAGATTATTGTGAGAATCCAAGCTTGTCTCCTTTGGTGGATGAACTTTGATTCTATAGAAAATGTGGAAAGAAAAGCTTTTCTTGCTTAGTATCAAGTATCCCAATGTGCAAAACATGATTATGGTGCCCAATCATAGTAGAATGGTGATTGTTATAAGAATAGAAGTTTGTCTCACTTGACAGATAAACTTTGATTATAGGGAAAATGGTGGAGAGAAAAAATTTTTCTTACAAAATCAATGCATCAATATTGTGTATCCCAATGAGGAGAACATGATTGCCATGCTGATTCACTTGAAATATAGAGATTATTACAAGAATCCAAGTTTGTCTCATTTGATGGATGAACTTTGATTATATGGAAAATGTGGAAAGAAAAGCTTTTCTTGCCAAACCAAAGCATCAATATCAAGTACCCCAATAAGGAAAACATGATTGTGGTGCACAATAAAAAAAGAATAAAGATTATTACGAGAACCCAAGTTTGTCTCACTTGATTGATGAATTTTGATTATAAGAAAATGGTGGAAAAAAAAGCTTACCTTGCAAAATCAAAGCACCAAAACTGTGTATCCCAATGAGAAGAACATGATTGTAGTGACCAATCACAGAAAGAATTGAGATTATTATGAGAATCATCATTTGTCTCAGTTGATGGAAGAACTTTGATTCTAAGGAAAATGGTGGAGGGAAAAGGTTTTCTTGGAAAGCCAAACCATCAAATCATAATGACGAGAACATGATTGCCATGCTGATTCACAAAAAAAAATACAGATTGATACAAGAATCCAAGTTTGTCTCATTTGATAGATGAACTTTGATTCAACAAAAATGTGGAAGGAAAAGCTTTTCTTGCCTAACCAAAGCATTAGTATCATGTATCCCAACGAGAAGAACATTATTGTGGTACCTAATCATATAAAAAAAAGTATTATGATGAGAATTCCAAGTTTATCTCATTTAATGGATGAACTTTGATTATAAGGAGAATGGTAAAGGGAAAAGCTTATCTTGGAAAGCCAAAGCACCGATATGATGTAACCCAATGAGGAGAACATGATTGTCATGCTGATCCACATAAAAAATAGAGATTATTACTAGAATCCAAGTTAATCTCATTTAATGGATAAACTTTGATTTTATAGAAAATGTAGAAAAAAAGCTTTTCTTGCTAAAACAAAGCATTAGTATCATGTATCCAAATAAAGAGAACATGATTGTGTTGCCCAACCACAAAAAAATGAATACTACTGTAAGAATACAAGTTCATCTCATTTGATGGATAAACTTTGATTGTAGGGAAAATGATTAGGGGAAATGCTTTTCTTGGAAAGCCAAAGCACCAATATCATATATCCCAATGAGGAAAACATGATTGTCATGCCAATTGACGTAAAAAGTGATGATTATTACGAGAATCCAAGTTTGTTTCATTTGATTGATGAACTTTGATTTTATGGAAAATATGGAAAGAAAAGCTTTTTTTGCCAAACCAAAGTATCAGTATCAAGTATCCCTATGAGAAAAACATGATTGTGGTGCCCAATAACAAAAGAATAATGATTATTATGAGAATCCAAGTTTGTCTTACTTGACAAATGAACTTTGATTATAAGGAAAATGGTGGGGAGAAAAAGCTTTTCTTGCAAAATTAAAGCACCAATATCGTGTATCCCAATGAGTAAAACATGACTGTGGAGCCCAGTCACAAAAAAAATAGAGATTATTATGAGAATCACCGTTTGTCTTAATTGACAGAAGAACTTTAATTCTAAGGAAAATGGTGGAGGGAAAAGCTTTTCTTGGAAAGCCAAAGCACCAATATCATAAATCATAATGATGAGAACATGATTGACGTGCCACTGATTCACAAAAAAAAATTAGAGATTGTACAAGAATCCAAGATTGTCTTATTTGATGGATGAACTTTGATTCAACAAAAATATGGAAAGAAAAGCTTTTCTTGCTAAACCAAAGCATTAGTATCATGTATCCCGATGAGAAGAACATTATTATGGCGCCTAATCACAAGAAATTGACTATTATGATGGGAATCCAAGTTTATCTCATTTGATGGATGAAATTTGATTATAAGGAAAATGGTAAAGGGAAAAGCTTATCTTGAAAAGCAAAAGCACCAATAGCATGTAACATAATGAGGAGAACATGATTGTCATGCCAATTCACATAAAAAATGGAGACTATTATGAGATCCAAATTTATCTCATTGGATGGATAAACTTTGATTTTGTAGAAAATATGGTGCTTTTCTTGCCAAATCAAAGCATCAGTATCATGTATCCAAATAAAGAGAACATGATTATGGTGCCCAACCATAAAAAAAAATGAATATTACTTCGAGAATACAAGCTCATCTCATTTGATGTATAAACTTTGAATATAAGGAACATGGTTGAGGGAAATGCTTTTCTTGGAAAGCCAAAGCACCAATATTATGTAACCCAATGAGGAGAACATGATTGTTAGGCCGATTCATGCAAAAAAAGGAGATTGTTACGAGAATCCAAGTTTGCTTCATTCGATTGATGAACTTTGATTCTATGGAAAATGTGGAAAGAAAAGCTTTTCTTGCCAAACCAAAGTATCAGCATCAAGCATCCCTATGAGGAAAAATTATGGTGACTAATCATAAAAGAATAATTATTATTATAAGAATCCAAGTTTGTCTCACTTGATGGATGAACTTTGATTATAAGGAAAATGGTGGAGAGAAAAAGCTTTTCTTGTAAAATCAAAGCACTAATATCGTGTATCCCAATGAGTGAAACGTGATTGTAAAGCCCAATCACAAAAAGAATGGAGATTATTATGAGAATCATCGTTTGCCTTAGTTGACGGAAGAACTTTGATTCTAAGAAAAGTGGTAGAGGGAAAAGCTTTTCTTAGAAATCCAAAGGCACCAATATCAAATGATAAGAACATGATTACCGTACCAATTCACAAAAAAATGGAGATTGATACAAGAGTCCAAGTTTTTCTCACTTGATGAATGAACTTTGATTCAACAAAAAATGTGGAAAGAAAAGCTTTTCTTGCCAAACCAAAGCGTTAGTATCATGTATCCTAACGAGAAGAACATTATTGTGGCACAAAAAAATGAATATTATGATGACAATCCAAGTTTGTCTCATTTGAGGGATGAACTTTGATTATAAAGAAAATGGTAAAGGGAAAAGCTTATCTTGGAAAGCCAAAGTACCAATATCATGTATCCCAATGAGGAGAACATGATTGTCATGCCAATTCATGTAAAAAGTGGTGATTATTACTAGAATCCAAGTTTGTTTCATTTGATTGATGAACATTGATTCTATGGAAAATATAGAAAGAAAAGCTTTTCTTGCCAAATCAAAGTATCAGTATCAAGAATCCCTATGAGAAAAGCATGATTGTGGTGCCCAATAACAAAAGAATGATGATTATTACAAGAATCCAAGTTTGTCTCACTTGACTAATGAACTTTGATTATAAGGAAAATGGTGGAGAGAAAAGCTTTTGTTGCAAAATCAAAGCACCAATATTGTGTGTCCCAATGAGGAGAACATGGTTGCTATGCCGATTCATGAAAAAAATGGAGATTATTATGAGAATCCAAGTTTATCTTATTTGATGGAGGAATTTTGATTCTCTGGAAAATGTTGAAAGATAAGCTTTTCTTGCCAAACCAAAGCATCTGTATCACAAATCTGAATAAGGAAAACATGATTTTGGTGCCCAATCACAAAGAAATGAAGACCATCATGGGAATTCAAGTTTGTCTCACTTGACTGATGAACTTTGATTATAAGGAAATGGTGGAAAGAAAACCTTTTCCTGCAAAATCAAAGCACCATATCGTGTATCTCAATCAGTAGAACATGATTGTAGTGCCCAATCACAAAAAAGAATGGAGATTATTAAGAGAATCATCATTTGCCTTAGTTGATAGACGAACATTGATTCTAAGAAAAATGGTGGATGGAAAAGCTTTTCTTTGAAAGCCAAAGCACCAATACCATGTATCCCAATGAGGAGAAAAGGATTGTCATGCTAATTCACATAAAAAAATGGAGATTGTTAGGAGAATCCAAGTTTGTCTCATTTAATGGATTAACTTTGATCTATGGAAAATATGGAAAAAAAAGCTTTTCTTGCCAAACTAAAGCTTTAGCATCAAGTACCCAAATGTGGAAAACATGATTGTGGTGCCCAATGACAAATGAATGAAGATTATTATGAGAATCCAAGTTTGTCTCACTTAACTGATGTACTTTGATTATAAGGAAAATGGTGGAGAGAAAAGCTTTTCATTCAAAATCAAAGCACCAATATCATTTATCCCAATGAAGAGAACATGATTGCCATGCTGATTCACGTAAAAAATCGAAATTATTACAAGAATCCAAGTTTATCTTACTTGGTGGACGAACTTTGATTTTATGGAAAATATGGAAAGAAAAGCTTTTCTGGTCAAACCAAAGCATCGGTATCATGTATCCAAATGAAGAGAACATGATTGTGGTGAACCTTGATTATATGGAAAATGGTGGAGAGAAAAGTTTGTTAATCAAAGCACCAATATTGTGTATCCCAATGAGGAGAACATGATTGCCATGCCAATTCACGTAAAAAATGGAGATTGTTATGAGAATCCAAGTTTGTCTCATTTGATCGATGGACTTTGAATCTATGGAAAATATGGAAAGAAAAGCTTTTCTTACCAGACCAAAACATTAGTGTCAAGTATCCAAATGAGGAAAACATGATTTTGGTGCCCAATCACAATGGAATAAAGATTATGACGAGAATCCAAGTTTCTCTCACTCGATGGATGAACTTTGATTATATGGAAAATAGTGGAGAGAAAAGCTTTTCTTGCAAAATTAAAGCACTAATATCGTGTATCCCAATGAGTAGAACATGATTGTAGTGCCCAATCACAAAAAGAATGGCGATTATTATGAGATTCATCATTTGTGTCAGTTGATGGATAACCATTGATTCTAAGAAAAATGGTGGAAGGAAAAGCTTTTCTTTGAAAGCCAAAGCACTGATATCATGTATCTCAATAAGGATAACAAGATTGTCATGCTAATTCACATAAAAAATGGAGATTGTTATAACAATCCAAGTTTGTCTTATTTGATGGATGAGCTTTGATTCTATGAAAAAGCTAGAAAGAAAAGCTTTTCTTGCCAAACCAAAGCATCAGTATCAGATATCCTAATAAGGAAAACATGATTGTGGTGCCCAATGAGAAAAGAATAAAGATTATTAAAAAAATCCTAGTTTGTCTCACTGGATTGATGCACTTTGATTATAAGGAAAATGGTGGGGAGAAAAGCTTTTCATGCAAAATCAAAGCATCAATATCATGTATTCCAATGAGGAGAACATGATTGCCATGCCGGTTTACATAAAAAATGCAGATTATTACGAGAATCCAAGTTTGTCTTATCTGATGGATGAACTTTAATTCTATGGAAAATGTGGAAAAAAAGCTTTCCTTGCTAAACCAAAGCATTAGTATTATGTATCCCAATGAGGAGAACGTGATTAGGGTGCCTAATAAAAAAATATTATTATACGAATCCAAGTTTGTCTCAGTTGATGGATTGACTTCGATTATAAGGAAAATGGTGGAGGGAAAAGGTTATCTTGCAAAGCCAAAGAACCAATATCATGTAACCAAATGACAAGAACACTATTGTCATGCCAATTCACGTAAAAAATGGAGATTGTTACAAGAATCCAAGTTTATCTTATTTGATGGATGAACTTTGATTTTATGGAAATGTGGAATGAAAAGCTTTTCTCACCAAACCAAAGCATCAATATCATGCATCCAAATGAGGAGAACATGATTGTGGTGCCCAATCCCAAAACATTGAATATTGTTACAGGAATCCAAGTTTGTCTTACTTGACTGATTATCTTTGATTTTAAGAAAAATTAAGACGAAAGCCTTTTTTACAAAATCAAAGCACCAATATCGTGTCCTAATGAGGAGAACATGATTGCCATGCTGATTCATGTAAAAAATGGAGATTATTACGAGAATCCAAGTTTGTCCCATTTGATGGATGAACTTTGATTCTATGGAAAATGTGGAAAGAAAAGCTTTTCTTGCCAAATCAAAGCATCAATATCATGTATCACAATGAGGAGAATGTGATTGTGGTGCACAATTAAAAAAGATGAATATTATTATAGGAATCCAATTTTGTCTCAATTAATGAATTACCTTTGTGTCGCAACATACCCTGGGGTGGATCCTCACAGATCTATAGGTGTGTACAACTTAAAATATTTTTCTGACTTAGAAATGTCTTTTTGACCAAGACTTTTCTTTCACTATGTGATGAGAATGAGAGTGTATGGATTCTCGACTTGTGATACAGTGAAGGGGACTATAGGACGAATCGCTCATCTTATTGGTCCCCGATGACGATCACGAAATGGCCAATGCATGGAGTCACCATTGATCATTTTGGCCTAGGCATGATTGGATGCCTCTTGAAACCTATGTTTTGAATTACAAAACTTGAAACATTGATCCCATGGTCTACATAGTACAATGATTTGCCATTTGGGTTTGAGAGTTGGTTACGCACGATAAGGTACGAACCTCTTAGTGATGCCCAAAATCGGTACCTTACTAGCTATGTCTCATCTTGGTTTTGATTCTTTTGATCTTACCTCATCACTATTTTGATATAACCCTCTTTTAATTCATGAATCTTATAGAAATATAAATCCAGGTTTTTGATGAAAAAGATTCAATCTCATATACGCCCCGAAGAGATGAGGAATATAGAAATTTCAATAAAATACCTCTAGATTTTACTTTGAAAATGGAATGTTCTACTTTGGGCACCAGAGAGATACCAACATGGAACATAACCTTGAATTTTATTTGAAATGATTTAAAAACATGAATGCAAAAATCATCACAAAGAAATCACGTTAGTAAGGCAACAAATGAAGTAACATAACATGGATCATTCAATGCAATGATAAAGAAAAGGAATGGACTATTGGAATTTATCTCATAATTGGCATCGATTATATAGGAATAACCAAATTGATAATTTTTTAGATGCATCTGGGTTTCTTAATTGAACGAGATTTGTTTGACATATTCATGGAAGTCCGAGAAAATGGAAAAAAATTAATTACAATTGAAAAATAGGGTTGGAGTATCCCTTCAAAAAGGTGGGGTTGGAGTATTCCCATGGATGACAAATAATTTTGACAAAGGAGGATTTTTAAATCTTGACAATTTCATAAAGCAGGATTGGAGTATCCCCCCAGAAGGTCGAGGTTGAAGTATCCCCATGGATGACAAATCATTTAGACAAAGAAAGATTTTTCAATCTCAATAACTTTGAAAAGCAGGGTTAGAGTATCCTTTTAGAAGGTCGAGGTTGGAGTATCCCCAAAGGTGACATGTCTGACACTTTTTAGAGAAGATAAGCTGAAAAACTTAAGTTGACAAAACTTTATGATTTAGGAAATGTGTGAGTGTTTCGACAACTTTTGGCAAAAGAAATTATTGTGAATGAGGATGGCAACTATGTAAAATATGTTTGTGCCTTGATACAAGCCTATGGGAGGTCAGAGTGTGTTCTTGAGTCTGATCAGGGTGATACGGAGACATTCTATTGTCTTGAGATGAAATTCAAGAAAACAACTCAATTTTTACCATAACCAAAAATAGGGGATAACATCACGCTATCCTACATCTCAAATTTATTCTAAATTGGTTTGAAGACTTTAGAGGGTGGACAAGATACCATTAGAAAGGTAACTTGATGAGGGTCAACCTAGAAATATTCCTAAATCCCAAAAAGTCACTTTTTGAGGGAATAAATTTTCAAATTCAGATTAATTTCGATGCTGGCAGAGCAAACAAGGGACAAGGTATGTCAAAATTTGAAAAATCATTCCGGACTCATTTGGTATCAAAAAATTGCAAATAATACCTTTCCAGAAAGGGAATTTCATGAATGTTTTAGGAAAAATGCTGGATGGATTTGGAAAAACCGTTTGGTGGGCTTAATGGGCCAAACCAGAATGCACTTTGTTCACTCCAGGGATTCTAGATAGTCTAGGTTTGAAAAATCATAACTTTTTCCTCCAGACTAATCCGAGGATGGACAAGACCTCATTTTAAAGGTATTTTGACAGAATTTCAAAGCAAATATTATAAAATTCATGAAAAATCATTTGGCATTTTAAAGTGATTTTTTAATTTGTAATAGTGCTACCGCCAAAAGGGGACAATGTAAAGTATAGGATATTTCTTATTTTCTTAATGTTTATGGGTCCAAACTCGAGTCATCGACATTCAAACATCCATGACTGAAGGGGAAAAAGTGGCATGAGTGTCGCGAACTTATATGCACAGACCCGAAGTATTTTGGGATGATGAAACAGCCCGTTGATCATACCATTCAAGGTTTTGACTCAAAAACAAGGCAAGAACATTTTGGGAACAAGTGTAAGGCCATTTTTGTGGCAAAATCAAAAGATTTTAGCTCGTTTAACAAGGATTCCGGATCTGAAAAACTTAATTTTCTCTAAGATATTTTGCTAACTTTAAGGAAAATGCTAAGTTCATGCTAATCCTTATTGGTTGAGGTTAACATGCTTGGCT
>JBBYHM010012213.1:0-33141 GCA_038381775.1 Adansonia rubrostipa
TTCATTTTGAACAGCCTCCTTTGCTTGCATTTCCATGATTAGTCCTTGCAAAGCTTGCTCCATGCATTTAGTCTTTGTCCTAGTCATTGGACCTCTAATTCCTTGTAAAGGATCATAAAAATGGTTGGAAATAGGCATTTGTGCAAGTAGATTTGAAAATGTTTCATACTTGATTTTATGGTATTTGGGTTATTTTGTAATATTTGAAAATTGTAAAGGCTGCAAATAATTTTCCCAAATTTTTGAAGGCCTTAGAAGGGTATTTCCATGCTTAACCGAATGTATCTTGGAAGATTTTATGATTTTTTATTTTTGAGCTATTTTGTAATTATGAAAAATCTAGAGACAAATAGCAAAAGTTGTAAAAATTTTCCATGGCCATTCAAGCTTGGTGGAATCCATGTTGAGACCTTTAAAGGTATTTTTATGTATCTTAGACATGCTTAAATGTATTTAATGCGTTTTTAACCTTTTAGGGGCTCTTTTACAATTTTATAAAATTTAAGGGTAATTTGTAAAAGGTGAAAAAATTTGTTCCAAGGCAAAAGGTTCTAGGCCAAACCTTCCTTGTAAATTTTGATGTGATTTTTGTGTTAATTTGGATGTGTTTGATGTTTGATTTTATGTTTTATATCATGTAGAGACTAAATTGAAAAATAAAAATTTATTATTTCTAGGCCATGTAAGTGTGGTTGAATGTTTCATTGAACTTTAGGGAATTTTTTATCCAATTTTAACATGTTTTGATGTGTATTATACATTTTCTAGACTTTAGAGGTCTTCTTGCAATTTTGTAATGTTTAGGGACTTGTTTGTAAAAAGTGAAAAAATTGCTCCAAGGCCAAGTGTTTTTGGGTGAATACTTTTGATGATAGGCAAGTTTTCCATGTTAATTTGGATATGATTTATGTTGTTTTGTGGTGTTTATTTCATGTAGGGATTATTTTGTGAAGTTAGAAAAACTTTAGCAATTATTTTGGAAAAACTTTCATTTTAGGGTTTAAATGGTCTTTTCACACTTTAAATTAACCATTAATGGTATTTTGGGCATTTTAGGAGTTTTCTTGGCATTTTGAGCTATTTAAAGGCTAAAATGTAATCTTGAGAGACTTAGGGACCTATTAACAATTTTTCCACTATAGGTCAATTTTGATGTTTAAGTTACCCATGTAAGGCATAATTGTTATTTTGCATCATTATTAGGGTACACAGATACTTGTAAGTAGAAGGTCATACCTAAGGGCAATTTAGTAATTTATTCTAGAATCGTGTCCTTTATGATCACCAAGATACATCTATGTTGAATTTGCAAAATAAGGATACGTTCACTTGTTATGAAGTTATTGAGTCCTTTAGGGTTACCGAGAAACTTGCACATCAAAGGTAGACCTTAGGGACATTTTAGTAATTTATATTAGAAACAACTCCTATGTGATCACTGGGATACTTCTATGTCAAAGATGCATAGTAGGAACAGGTTCATTTGTCTATGAAGTTATAAAATCCTTTAGGATGCTGGGATACTTATATGTCAACTATACTTTAGGGATATTTTGGTATTTATCACTAAACTAAGCCTTCTAGGGTTACTAGGATACTTTTACATCGAAGGTGAACTTTATGGGACATGTTGGTCACATCAACCAAATTCAAATCCCTAGATTCAAGTTTAGTACATTTCATCTAAACCAAGTTTTAAAGGTACTTTTTTATTGTTACTTAAATAAAATTGGAATTTTTAAGTTAAACTAATGTCTCCAAATAAAATGGTGCATGGAATTTCTCCAAGTATATGAGAAGGGTTTTATGGATTATTTTTAGTAACAAAATATCCTTTTCAAAATGAAATTCAAGATTTTTTTAATTTTGTGAAAATAAAAACTTTTATATTTTTCAGTCCTCTGGTGGGGTACAAAAGAGAATTTGACTGTTAAAATAAATCCTTTTAGATTCCTCCAATCCTTTGGTGGGGTATGGAAGATATTTTGACTTTTCTTATTCTTGCGATCCTTCATTGTGGTACATAAAGATTTTGATGATAAAATAAAATCTTTCACATCCATCTTGTCTTCTGGTGCACTATGGAAAATATTTTAACCTTTCGTATTCCTTCAACTCTTTACTGGGGTACAAAAGATATTTTTATTTTTTAAAAATATTAAAAACTAGATTTTCTCAAATGGAAAATAAATTTAGATTAAGAAGATTTTGAAATGTGGGAATTGTAATTAAACACCAAATATTGAAATTGAATAAAAATCAAAGTTTATATTAAGACATGCTTAATAGGTATTGATTTCTAGGCATCTCGCGAAGGTCAATCCTTGTGATTGTAACTTACTCTCGGACCCTTTCATATAATCTTTAGCATTAATGTAGGCCTTGTAGTTTGTTCTCTAGAGTTTTGTAACCCTTGAAATAAACTTTGATAGGTGACCAATCTCACCTAGCCAAAGTAGATTGGTGGCGACTCCAAAACAAATAGTCGTTTGGCAATGACTATTTAGGGTTAAGTTAAATGAACGATTCATCTTGATAACAAAAAATAAGGAAACATAATAATGACATGGCTCATACGAATAAAGAATAATGATATATAGATATATATAGGAGCGAAAGGTATACTCATCTTTCAAGTGGGGTTGGTCAGGATTAATATCCAGGCCATGTTATGATAATGACTTATTTGAAGAGGTAGCTTATTATATGATCAATGGTCCATCGAAAGAAGTTTGTCAAGGAAAGTTGTAGGTATCCATGAAATTGATGCCATCACTTTAAGCTCAATTAGCAAGATCACAAAAAAATTGGATGCTATGACTGTACATTCAATTTTGAGTCTTTTTGTGGTTTGTGAACTATGTAGGATGGATATTCTATTAATCATTATCCCTCTATGCCGAATCAATTAACTATGTTAGGAATTATAGTAGGCAGCAGAATAACCATTATTCAAATAGTTATAACCTAGGTTGGTGTAATCATCCAAACTTCACTTAGAATAACGACCAAGAACTTTTAGCTACAAATAGGCAAGCATTCCCACCTGGTTTCCTTAGCAAACTTGAGTCCCTAACCAAGCCTAAGTTTTAGCTCAAGAAAAAAAGCCATCAATAAAAGAAATATTTATGGAGCTTAGGATGAAAAATTAAAGCCAAGACACTATCATTCAGACTCTAACAACTTCCCTCAGGAATCTTGAAACACAAGTTGGATGGATTGCTATCACTATCAATAATCATCCTTTGGGTACACTTCTGAGTAATATTGAGCCTAATTTGAGAATAGATGAAAAGGAGCATTTCAAGGCCATCATATTTAAGAATGGTAGAGAGATATAGAATGAGGAAAAAATGCTGGACTCATCTAAGGAAAAAGAAATAAGTAAAAAAGAAATTGTTATAATATGCAACAACAACAACCATAGGTAAACATCCACCTTTTCCATAACATCTTCAGAAGCAAAAACTTGACAATCAATTTTAGAAGTTCGAGAACTTCACATTAATATTCCTTTTGCTAAAGCATTGGAATAAATGCCTAGCTATGTCAAGTTCATGAAAGATATCTTTACTAAAGAGTATAGTGCTATATTACAAAAGAAACTCCAACACAAACTCAATGATGCAAGAAGTTTCACCATTCCATGAACCGTTGGGACTTAATTTTTTGTCAAAGTGTTATGTGATCTTGGTGTAAGCATCGATTTGATGCCTTTTTCAATTTACAATAGGCTAGGTTTAGGGGAGGCAAAACCCATCACAATCATTTTATAATTGGTAAATAGATTTTGTATATATTTAAGAGGCAATATTAAAGATGTTTTGGGGAAAGTTGATAAATTTATCTTCCTAACTGATTTCATAGTTCTTGATATGGAGGAATATTATGAAATACCCATCATCCTAGGGAGACCTTTTCTAGCAATTGGTAGAACTCTTATAGATATGGAAAAAGGCGAACTTACCATGAAAGTTCACGATCAACAGGTAACTTTTAATGTTTTTAAAGCCATGAAATTCCCTAACGAGTCTGATAGGTGTTTTACAGTGAATGTGGTAGATAGTGCAACAAATAAAGTTTCTATAGATAGTTATCCTATTAATCCATTAGAAAAAACACTAAAGGATAATGATGAGTTTATTGAGTGTTTGAAGCTACTTAATCCATCGCATTCAACTACATTCAATCTTAAATTTAAGACTTTAGAACCTTTATTTGATGCATTTGCCAAGCCTTCTATTGAGAAGCCACTTCTCCTAAAGCTTAAACAACTCCCTTCATATTTGAGGCATGCTTTTCTTTGGCAAAATTCTACTTTTCCTATTATTATCTTATCTTCTCTTAGTGATGATTAGGAGGACATATTAGTTAAGGTGCTTAAAGAGCATATAAGAGCATTAGGATCGTAAATACTAATATCAAAGGGGCTAGTCCTTCAATTTGCATGCATAAATCCTCCTTGAAGATAATCATAAGGCCACCATAAAGCATCTATGTTAACTTAATCCCATCATGAAAGATATGGTTAACAAAAAGATCATCAAGTGGTTAGATGCCAGCATCATCTGTCCTATCTAATTTGTGCTAAAGAAATAGGGACAACTAGGGTTTCCAATGACAATAATGAGCTCACTCCAGCAAGAACGATGATCGATTAGTGAGTTTGCATAGATTATAGGGAGCTCAACAATGCTAATAGGAAGGATCACTTACTTTTGCCACCATTGATTAAATGCTTAACAAACTACCTAGCAAGGAATTTTATTATTTCTTGGATGGTTGTTCGGGATACAAACATATTGATTTAGCACTAAAAGATTAAAAGAAGACAACTTTCACATGCCACTATAAGACTGTTGCTTTCTTGGGGATGCCATTTGGGCTATGTAATGCTTTAGCAACATTTCAATAATGCATGATGGCTATATTGCCTGATATGGTTAAAAATTTCCTAGGTATTTATGGATGATTTTTTAGTTATCAGAAACTCTTTTGATGAATGCTTGCATAGTCTAGGTTTGGTGTTCAAAAGATGTGAAGAAACCAATTTGGTCTTAAATTAGGAAATATACCACTTCATGGTTTAAGAACAAATTGTTTTGGGACATTTAGTTTTAAAAAGAAGGATAGAAGTGGACAAGGAAAAGATTAAAACAATTAAAAAACTCCTACCACCAACTTCAATCAAATGAATTCAAAGTTTTCTTGATCATGCCAAATTCTATAGAAGATTCATTAAGGACTTCTCAATGATCTCCAAACTACTTTGCGATCTTCTAGAAAAAAGTACCTTTTAATTTTGATGATGCATGTCTAGCTTCTTTTATAGAATTGAAAAAAAGATTAGTTTCTACCTCTATTATTATTGTCCAGGATTGGAATTATCTTTTTGAACTCATGTTTGAAGCAAGTGATTTTATAGTTAGGGCAATGTTAGGACAAAGAAAAGAATAAGTTTTTCATCCGATTTACTATGCAAGCAAAACTTTGACAGATGCTCAACTGAATTATATTATTATTGAAAAAGAGTTGCTCGCTATAGTGTTTGCTTTTGATAAATATAGATCATACCTTGTAGGCACTAAAGTCATTGTTTATGCTTATCTTTCTACTATTAAGTATTTGATTGAAAAGAAGGATGCCAAACTATAAACATTTATTGTTGTTTGAGTCAACACTCAAGGCATCATAAGCCATCATTTAAGGCACATCGAAGTCACTCAAAGGAACATAGGTTAGTTCCCTACCACTCTCGAAGAAGATGGGGGGTTCAGAGAGCTAAAGATATGAAAAATCTGCATTTTGCATATAGGTCTTGATACATGGCCACTAGGTATTGATATAAGGCTCCACATCATGAAAATCCTAAAATTATATTATTTATATCAATACACAAAAGTACATTGGGTGTGGTATCAATACCAAGGGTGTTTATGTTAATACAGACTTATTTCATAGCTAAAATCGTGATTTTTTTTACCAAAATGCATTGATATGCAAGTGGAAGTATCGATACAAACCTTTTGGTATCAAAACCAACATTGTCGTATTAATACTTATGGGAATTTTTTGTTTTTGGTATCGATATAGGCCATAAAGTACGGATACTCAAAGCCAAAATTGATATTGAGTATCGATGCATAGCTTTTTATCTCAAGACTAGAAAGCAGATTTGTTAATTGTATCAATACCAAGCATTTTATATCGATGCATAAAGTTATTTTTGGCTTATTCAAGACATTTTTCTCCCTTCATACCATGACATTAAAACTCAAATTTATCATGACTTTGTTCTAAAAATAATCCAAAATTAGATATAATTTCATACAAAAAAAGTGGATTTCATTTTTGGGCTTTAAACATTAGATTGACGTATTCTGAGAGGTCCATTAAGCTTGCCATGAAGGCATATCATGTGAAAATGAAGCTTAATGAAGGAAAATGGTGAGACTACTCATTTGATTAGCCCATACATGGCTTTCTTTGTTTGCAAGAACTAAGATTAACCAATCAAATGTTGAAAGGTTGCACCTTGGTACAATGACTCGCGATGTTGTACATGCCAATTATCCTGTATACCCTCTTTGCTAGGTCACTTTGGTTGCTGAAATCACTCCCTATATAATCTAATTTTCATACTAAGCTGAGTGGAGATTCAACAACATTTTACATCAGCCTCCAAAAACAGTTTGCTCTCTAAGAAACTTCATTCCCATAGCTCCCCTTCCACTATTCCAAAAGCCCTTCAAAAACCTCTCATTTCCTTTATATCTAGCCTCAAAACTCTTTTTCATAGACATCATAACCAAAAGCCCTTCTTTTCATTCTTTTTTTGCCAGTCCATAGCAAAGAGAAGGAAGAAAGTGAGCTAAAAGTTACTTTGCTATCCCAAGACAAAACTAGGAGTTAAGGTTCTCTTAGGTATATTTCTCATTTTCTCTCCATTTTTATTTTTTATTTTTTTTCATCTTGATCATTGTAGTAAACCTATATGTTTCCATGACCCCATTACAATTTTCATGCATTACTGTGGCTCTACTTGTGGTAGTCTTAGGATTTTTGTCATTCTTTTGATGCTTTAATGTTATTTGGATGAACTAAAATGCAATATCTCATTTTGACATTAAAACAACCCCTATTCATGTTTTGCTATGTTTTCTTTTACTTTTACATGCTTATTTCATGTATAAATGCTCATTCTAGTGTGCTTGGATTTTTATGATGCCTTTGGATGCATTTTCACCATGATTCCTTTATTGATATGAGTAAATAACTTGTTGTTTTGAATGTTTGCTTATGTTTAATGTCTCTACTACGTATAGTTCATTATATGTTTGTTAAAATGCCTCTATGATGCTTGCAAAAATTTGTTTTCAAATAAAACCACAAGTTAAGTCTATACTAACCTTAATCAATGAGGATTAGCATGGATTTAATGTTTTTAATATATTGGTCTTCCAATCTTTAGGATATATAAAGCATAAATGTTTGGATTCGAGGCCTCATTAGGCAAAATACATTAAACTATGATTATGTCTGGAGACCTAGAATTTGTTTGATTCTCTCTTAAGGTAAAATCCTAGACAACACTAAGTTGAGGGAATGATTTAGGTCATCTTTGGATCATTTGAGCCTCTTTCATTTGCTTAATATGTAACCAAATTAGAGTCAAAACTTAATGAGTTTCTTTTATTTCAATTTTCATAGGAATGTAGCAAACTGGTTAAAAGAGATATTTTTATAAAAAAATTAGAAGATACTTTTAAATAAAATAGAATTCTCAGTTAGAAACTCATTATCATTAATAATGTTAAGAGGATAAAATAGATTCAAATGAAGTGGTAAGGGAAATTGTAATCTTAGACCTTTCTCATTAATTAAGTAAACCTTATTTAATTTGCTTTCTTAATTTAGTTAATTTTAGTTTAATTTTAATTTTACTTTATAACCTTTTAATTAATTATTTTGATAAGATTAAATTGTTTTTAATATTAGTACTTAGCAAAATTTAGTTCAATTCCCCGTGGGAATGATACTCTATTTATCGCTATATTGCTTGTTGTGATATGTGCACTTATGTGGTGGAAATCTGACAATAAATGCTAGTCTTTGTGCATTGATAATGCCGTATCTTAACAATAAAATGATTGGGAACTTTATAGGATCATGACTTTGATGCATAAAGATCTTACAATTGTTATTGTTTACAATTCCTTTGCAATGTGTTCTATGGGCTTTATCTTCCGAACACATAAATAACCATTATTATAAAAAATATGGATAAAGAGACACCTCATTACATTTTTAATTAATGTATGTTACATGAAATGGTTAAATGCTAAAGTATTACAAGCAAATATGATTGGCTTCTAGGGTTTACACTAACAATCGAGTCATGGTTCATAACCAAGTAAAGCTATCGCATTGGCTACATGTCAAAACACTTAAGGAAACATCAGAGGAAATACAAGCATTCCACATATAGAAGAATGCCTAAAGCGATGAAGTAGCTCCTTATATTAATAAGCCACATCAGGATTCAAGCAATGCACATAGAGAACTTTGCGTAAACAATGCCAATCACATAGGAAAATAAACAAATACATAGGGACAATGGAAAACACATTTGGAAATTCCACCATAATGGCAAAACACATAAGGAAGTGTAATGGAAACATTAAAGAACCATCTCAATACATGTTGTTATGATGTTGCCATCGCAGCAAATGTTCAACTTAAAAGTATGTGAGTGGGTAGGTAAGAAAGAAATGTTTTCATGTAAGGATTACAATGATTGTTGGAGGAATCACTCGTCTTACTACTCTCTATGGCCCCCATGAAGTTATTGAGAAATTAGAGTTGCCACTGATTATTTAGGCTAAGCATGATGGGACACCTATTAAAGTTACTTCTTTTGAGTTATGAAACTTAAAGGATTGATTTTAAGGTTTGCATGTAAACCAAAGTCAGTAGTTGGTTTCAAGAGTAAGTTACACCAAAGGAAGGATTAACATCCTATGATGCCCTAAATCAGTACTGTCTAGCCATTTAGTATCTCGATATCGATTTTATTGTTGAAGTATTATTCTAATATAATCCCATTAAATGTTTAAATGAACTTCTTGAAATAAAAAACTTGGGATTTTGTACAAAATCAGAGTTCACTATACTTCCCACTTGTGAAAGAGGCAAATCATAGAGTTTTTTGTTAAAATGATATTATGGGTTTAAATTTGGGAATGGTTATTTCAAATTAGGCATGCAAAAGCCTTAACCTAAAACATTGCCTTGAATATTTTTTAAAATACTTAATTGAATGGATGCATCACATTATGAAAAGAAAAAGGTTGGTGCATATAATAATCATGTTAGCTATATTAGCGTTGAATTAATCTTGCTTTTGATGTAATAAAACTTAATCTTAATTAGCTTTCATTTAAATATTTTCAAGTTAGTATTTTTTCCATGAATTATTTTGAAGACACTTTGAAAAGGCTAAAATGGTTTTTGCCCTTTAACTTACCCAAAAATATTTTCTTGATGCATAACTTAGTATAAAATATTTTTGTGATAAGTTTTGTAATGTTTTAATTCGCGAAAAACCCCTTAGAGTTGATTTTCATGTGAATGTATCAATACACCATGTGTATGTATCAATACAATGCTTGGTAGTAGCTAAACTTTCATGAAACCCTTGAATGAATCCATACAAGCTTGGAATGCATGGACATATCTTACATTGTATCGATGCACATGAAATTTTATCAATATCTAGCTTTTCCAATGGTCATATTTTTGTACAGATTTAGGTAATGTATTGATACACACCCAAATGTATCAATACAATCTGGCAGAAATGAACGAGAATTACTCAAATGAAGTCTCTGATAGCTATATTCCACCAAACATTTCCAATGGCTATATTCATATTCCTATACACCCAAATAAGCCTCTTTAACACCACCAACAAGAAAAAAAACCAAGAATTTGTGCTTAGAGTCATAACATTCATATTTTACATCCTTTTTGCTAAGTAATTCATCTTTGTATAGGATTAATTCTTCCTATCTTTGTATTCTTCATATTGTATCTTTAGATACATATTTTATTAGAGCCAATACTTTTGTAAGCACTTAGCCTGTAGAGGTTTTATTTGTTTACACTTAAATCCTTGTAAAAAGGTAACGTTCCTACTTAGCCATTGAAAAGTAGAGAAAGTTTTTACTTAGCCTGTGAGACGTAAAAAAGGGTTATATTTTAGCTATAAAAGATAGAGAGGGTAGAGGTTCTATCTTAGCCCTAAGAAAAAGATAGAGAGTTGTAAATGTTATATCTTAGCCTTAAAAGGTGAAACAATTTAAGTTAGTGAATTGGGAAATCTGAAGCAAGTGACGTTGAGGTAGAGGACATAGGCAATTAAGGCCAAATCTCTTTAATTAATTGAGTTTGCTTCTCTTTCCCTATCTTTTTAATTATTTTTACTATTCATTAACTTACACTTCAAAGCTTATTGTTTAGATTTCTCAATTTTATTTATCAAAGTTTTAATTTGCTAGAGTTTTGAGAAATTAATTCACCCATTTTTTTATTTTTTTCACTAGTAAAATGTCTAACAATTGGTATCAAAGCATATGTCTCATTCTTATAGGCTTAGCATCCTTGAGCAAAGATTCACAAAAGACCAAGCAAATGGCAAGCGGTGATATCTATGGTATGGGCCAAAAAGGGCATTCAATAATGAGGCCTCTTCTCTTCAATTATGAAGATTATACGTATTGGAAGACAATAATGAGGCTATTTGTCCAAGCAAATAATTATCAAAATTGAAAGATAATCATGAAAGGCCTATTCATTTTAACAAAAGTGATAGATGATCTTAAAGTTCTTAAGGAAAAATGGGAATGGGATAAGAAAGACACCAAGATGTCTTAACTTAATGCCAAGGCCATGCACACACTTTTTTGTGCACTAGGCCCTAATGAATATAACAAGGTTGTCTTTGGTTGATAATGCTAAGGCGATATAGGATAAGTTAGCTATCACACATGAAAAGACCAATCAATTTATAGAGTCAAGATAAGCATGCTTACCTTTGCTTATGAGATGGCTTAAAGGGTTTTGGGATGGTGTATCCCAATAAAGTGATGGTCAAGAAAAAGTTAAATAGCCTTTTTAAGTCATGGGAAACTAAAGTGACCATAATTAAGGAGTCAAAGGACCTCAACCTCCTTGCCTTAGACAAGCTCATCGGACCACCTCTTACATATAAAATGAAAATGCATCCTGGAAAAAAATAACTAAGAAAGTTTGAAGTTGCATTGAAGGGTTGCATGAGTGAGGAAGAGGATGGTGATGATTAAGATGGTGAAGATGTTGAGATGATTATCTTTTCCAAGAAATTCATGGAAATGAATAAAGGAAATTCATCTTAAATAAAGAAGGTTAACAGGGTGGTGTGCTATAATTGCAATGGATTGGGCCATGTCAAATCTAATTGCCCATTGTTGAAGAAGAAGGAAAAAAGGAAGGCATTTGTAGCAACTTAGGGTGATAGTGACTCTCTGATGATAAAAACTCAAAGGAAGACCAAATTGGCAATTTTCTTTATGGCTCTTGACGAGCCCAAGGTAACCTCACACTTTTATCATTCAAGTTCTTATACATTTGATGAATTGCAAGATGCTTTTGATGAACTTGCAATTAAGTTTGAAGAAATGAACTCAAAATATAAAAAAATGATTTCAAAATTGAAAAGTGAAAATGATTTATTGTTGAAATCAAAAATTAAGTTCAAAAATGAAAATAAAGATTTAAAAATTGAATTTATTGATTTCAAGCTAAGAATTGACATTTTAGAGAAAGTCAATCTTGATTTGAAAAGAAAAATGAAAGCTTGGAACCAAAAAAAAAAGTCATTTTAGACAAATCTTTGCAAGTTAATATGACCAAGTGCTCATATTGTAATTTTCATAGTCATAATTCACATACTTGTCTTATCATGAAAATGACTCAATTTAAAGTTAGACAAGTATGGGTTCCCAATGGCATAAGAGGCTTTGAAACTAACCTTTGAAGACCTAAAGCAATTTGGTACCAAAAACTAAGTGAAAGTCTCTTGTAGGTGTGTTAGAGTAATAAAGAGCAAAGCTATATAAATGGATGCTCTAGACATATAATGAAGTGTGATGGGTAACTTCTAAGCTTTAAAATTTTGATATGTGTATGGGTTGTCTAGTCATGTTTTAATTGTTAATGCTTTTTTGAAATTTTAAAAAAATTATGCAAAATAATATCACAATGTCGCCCGGATATGAATCCTGACTAAGCCTGACTTAAAAGGCTCTCGTTCCTATATTTATTGATATATCACTATTTTATACTCTCTTATTTCTACGAGCCATATCATTATCAATATTTTCTGATCTTAGGGGACTAGGTGGTCGAGATGAATTGCTTACTCAACTTAACCCTAAATAGTCATTATAAAATGACTATTTATTTGGAGTCGTCGCCAATCTATTTGAGTTAGATAAGATTCTTCACCTATTGAAAGTTTGTTTTTTCAAGGGTTTCATAATTCTAAGGTCCATAACCATACCAAGATCATATAAAAAGGTCCAAGAGTCGGTTACTATCACAAGTAAAGATCGACCCTCTCGTGATACCCAAAAATTGATACCTTATTAATTACATGTTAACTTGAATTTTGATCTTTATCTAATTTCAACATATGGCATTTAATTGTAATTCCCAAAATAATATTTTCTGAAACCAATTTATTATTCCATGTTAGGAAAATTGGGTTTCTAAAATTTTTGAAAATCAAAATCACTGATGTACCCCACTAGAGGACCAGTGGAACATAAAAGTTTTTTGTCATTCTCTTTTATACCCTACCAAAAAACTAGAGAAATACAAAAGGTTTTAAAAATCAAAATAATATTTTCGCACCCTGCTGGAGTGCTGGAGGAATGCAAAATGTTTTATTTTTCCAAAATTTATATAAATCCTGATTTTTACTTGGAAAAGGATATCTCGTTACTAAAATAATCCTTAGAACCCTCTCATATTCTGGAAGAAATTTCACGTATCACTTTAACTAGGATATATTGGCTTAAGTTTTCAAAAATTTTAGTTTATGTATATAAAAAATTACCCTAAGACACGATTTAGATGAAAAGTACTAAACTCGACTCTAAGGATCCACATTTGGTCGAAGTGACCAATGTGTCCCCTAAAATGCATTTTTGTCATGAAAACATTCCAGTGACTCTAAAAGACTCTGTTTTATGATAAATTACTAAAATACCCTTAAGGTATACCTTTGATATGAAAGTATCTTAGTACCTTAAAGGACATGAAATCATTATAAAAATTATAAACCTATCCTAAATGCACACCTTGGCACAAAAGCAGCCTCACAACTACCTAAGATTTAACTATGGGGAAAATTACTAAAATGTTGCAAGGTATATCTTCGACATGAAAGTATCCTTGTATCTTGAAGGACATGAAAAAGATCATTAAAAGCGAACCTATCATAAATGTGCACTTTTGGCATAAAAGCATACCATTGACTACTTAGGACTCAATTCTTAAAAATTACCAAAATACCCTTAGAGTCTAGTTTTGTCAGAAAGTATCCCTATGACCCTAAAGGACTCAATATAGGTAGGAAATGACAGTTTTTACCCTAATGGGTAATATAGATATCAAAGGTGACCTAGAATGCAAATCTTGTAATTAAGCCTTTAAAATTTTATAAAATTACTTTTCGTACACCATTAGAGGACCAGAGGATATGAAAGGTTTTAATATTTTCTACACCCTTTTACAAACCAGAAGAATAATATAAATACTCTAAAATTACCAAAATATCCTAAATGATGAATTCAATGTGAGAAATGACTATTTTAACCCTAAAATAGAAGACTTTGCTAAATGGATATTTAACTTTTCTAAATTTCCATAATGGTCCTTATGTGATACAAAACATGAAATCAAGCATCAAATATATTTAAATCAACAAAAAAAATCATGCTAAGGTTCATAAGGAAGATTTGGCCAAACATGTTGAGCCCAAAAATAACCCTTTTATTATTTCTTGCAAACAAGTCCTTATATTTTTTATATTAGCAAATTGGACCTTACATGTTATATATTTACAAAGTAACATCGAAAACATTAAAACATCAATCAATCACACTTTATTAGGCTAAACCAACATAGATCTACCATCCATGGCCTTAAAAATTTTTGGGAAATTTATTTTTAGGTCCCTATAACTTTCAAAAATCATAAAATAACATAAATCAACATAAAAGTAACAACCAACACTAAGATTAAGGCCTCCACGTGTTTCGGCCATTATGGAAAACAATAAGATATAATTTTTCCTTAATACAACAATCATATGTCTAGGTTCTATGAAATTTAAATCAACACTATCATATAAGAAATCATGAAAAATAAACCTATAAGCATGATTTAAGAACATATTAACAAGAAAAACCAAGAAAAATAGTATCATCATGATTATATAAATATGACAAAATCAACATCATTTCAACAATAATGTCAACACATCAACAACAACATGAATATTTAAGAAAAACAAGTTATTATTAAGAAAAGTCAAGCATAATTACTAAAATGAAAGAAAATGGATCATGGCCATCATGCTTAACCTTTCAACATGAATCAAGATCCAGGAGCTTAGCATGATTTTGGCTTATCAAAAAGAAGAAAAATGATTGAAAAAAAAAAAAATCTTCAAGATTTGAAAACTTGGAAATTATTCAATAATTTTAGTGTTTTTTCTCATCGAAAGCCAAATTTCCTTTCTTGAAGCTTTCTCGCCTTATTTATAGGGGGAAGAATTAGCAATACTTGTCTGAAATTAGCTCGGCTTAATGGCTAAGCATCTTTCTTCTTTTATTTTATTTTTTTTATTTTTGATTTGATTTTTAATAAATGGACTTATGGGAAGTTGTAATCAGCATTAAATACATATACATCATTTTTTATATAAAAATTTCTTCAGTGATGATCAAGATAAGATCATCTAATTGATGATTAAAACCAAAATCATAAAATTTTATACGAAAAATCCTTACAGACGAAAATTAATATTTGAAAATTGCAAAACTAATAAAATAAATTAAAATTTCAAAAATTGAATTAACAGTATTTAATAAAAATATTTGAAGAATTTTAAAAATTATAAACTCAAAAAAATCTAACTAAAAAAATTTACGGCGTAGAAAACTCTGTAACTTAGAAATGAAAAAATTTCAGAAAATGGATTTTGATTTTTTAAAACTGATTTTATGGTAATTTAATAGGAATATTTAAAGAATTTTAAATTTCAAAACTTGATAAAACTCTACTAAAAATTTTACAGATAAAGAAAAGCTCATAATTTGGAACCAAGAAAATTCTAACAAATAGATTCACACTTATAAAAAAGGAATTGAATTCCATTCATTATTCAAAATATTAATTATTAAAAAAGAAAAGAATGAAAATTTGAAACCTTGTATAAATTTAGTTGAGACAAATTCACGAGCATAATATTCACGGTATGATGGAAAATTCAACTTTAATGAATAAATTAAATAACTTGATACCTCATGGTGTAAAATGCCAATACAAATTTTCTCTTGAATTTTTCTGATTTTTTGGAGTGCACATCGGTATAAATACTTCACGGGTATCAATAAAAATATACGAAAGCCAACTTCTTAATTTTTACCAAAAATTCTTAAAAAATCTTTAAAAATGGGAAATTTGGCCATGGTAGCATTCACAAAAATGGGTTTCAAAATTTGACAAGAAAATATTTAGAAACAAAATTTTCTCTTAAATATTCATACTTTTGATTCGAGATTGACCCTCAAAATGGCACTTTTCTATCACATGTCAATACGACCATTTAATGATGACTAAATTAGTCCAGAAAATATGAAGTCCACTGGTAGAAGTCGACCTCTATCATGGTGATAGCTATGTATGTAGTCTCGGATAATTAAAACTACTGGGAAAAAGGCCTGGATGAAATTAGTTATCTATGGCTACTCCTCTTTGGCCGTTGTTGAGAATCAAGAATAGGGCAAAGACCTAATAGACAAAGTTTCATTTACATTGTAAAGTTTTAAAAAATAAAATAAAATTACACTAAATATATTCATTAAAAATAAATAACCAAGGGCAAAATCTAGGTTAAGGTGAGAAAGTAGACTATGTTGAAACCTAAGTCTAGAAGGTTGACCAAGGCAAAACCAATATAGTCAAATGAGGATAACCAGGATGTAACCTAGGTCTAAAGAGTTGATCAAGGCATAACTTAAGTCTAGAAGGTTAACTAGGACAAAATTGATATAGTCAATTTAAGGTAACCAAGGCAAAACCTAAATTTAGAGGGTTAACAAAGGCAAAACTAGTACAGTCAAATGAGATTGACCAAGATGTAACCTAGGTCTAAAAGGTTGACTAGGGCAAAACCAATATAGTCAAAAGAGTTGATTAGGGTAAAATCAGTGCAGTTAATTTAAAGTGACCAAGGCACAACTTAAGTCTAGAAGGTTAACCAAGGCAAAACTGATACAATCAAACGAGGATAACCAAGATGTAACCAAGGTCTAAAAAGTTGATCAGGGTAAAATCAGTGTAGTCAATTTAGGTGAAAATTCTTTATATTTGACTTATTTGAAGAAATGTGGCACTTATCTTCTAGTTCTAAAATAGTCAACATATCAAAAAGCTTTTCCATATCATGTTCAAAATTTTGATCTATAATGTGAATGTAAATGCATGAAGAGTGCAAATGATGAATTTTCATGATTTAATTTTCTTTTTCAATGTTTGATATAACCTATTTTAGAGTTAAATGTATTTTTTTTAAAAAATGTGACATATATTTCTTTTTCATTTGGTAGAATGGGCCTATACTTTCATTTAAGGATTGAAGGCATCTTCAGAAAGCACTGGGGATCTCTTTTCTTTTTGGCATGAGGGAGTTGATGCTTGAACTTGAATTTGAAGACATCTATAAAGATTATTGTAGACAAGATACACTTGGTCTTATTTTTTGGATCAAAAGTACCTTTAGAAAATGTTGTAATAATTTTTTTCTCCTAATGAGGGGTAAACCTTAAGAGAGTATCCAAACCTTAAAAGTCAAATTGGGTGATGCACTAATATTATCTAAGAGTTAGAAAAACATGATGGGGAATATATGATTTCTAAAATTTCCATCAATAATCCAAATAAATTGATAATAGCTTAAAGAAGAAGAACATGATGGGGAATATGTGGTTTTTAAAATTTTCCATCAACAACCTAAAGCAAATTGATAACAATAAGGGTAGCCTAAGAGTTTGGAATCAGATTTTTTATCTTTTTTTCTAAGAAATCATCTAAAAGGACTTGACTTCCTTTCTATTAGGATTCTACTCAGTGTCATTTCTCTGCCCTTATCCTTCTTAGAATGTCTAAAAGAATTTAGAATATTAACTAAAATCATTGTAATGTTCATCTCATTCCAAATAATGCAAAAAAATCAATTTGTCATCATTTTATCAATTTTTATTTCCTTAAATTGTTAATTATCATTTAGCGAAAATGTTAGCATGGTTAAAAAGATAGTTTAACAAAGGTATGAATGTAAAATATATACTTGTTTTGCAATAATGAAAGAAGATACAATATTAGCTCCTTTAGAGAAATAATAATAAGGTACAAAAGAGATTTGAATATTACTCAAACAAACAATATCTCCTATTCAGCTTTTTAAAATTTTCTCCTGAATTAAATGTTTATTTTTGCATAAATCCATCTCATGAAAATGCTTTTGATCATACCATGCTATTTTCAAACTTAATCTTTCAGTAAATTATGATTTCATTATTCTTTTCAAATGCTTGAGTTGCCATTTCTAGTTTATAGCTCAAAGCATCCCCCTATACCACCTTGGATCGAATACCCTTTTGAAGTTTTCGTCAAAATTTTTTAGAACAAAATCCCTTTTAGGTTTCTATCTAAATTTTTTTAGAATGGATGCCCTTTTGAGCTTTTTAGAATTGATTATAATATTGCTTTCTAGGCATAATACTTCTTTACATTATCTGAATTGATGGGGTTTAGTAGAGTGCTTCTACCCATCTCTGCCAACATGAATGCTCCTCCTGAAAATGCCTTCTGGACTATATAAGGCCCTTTCTAATTAGGTGCCCATTTACCCTAAGGATTTTTTTTATCTAGGTAAAATTTTTCTCAGTACTGATTCTCCCATATGGAATTTTTTGGGATGAATTTTCTTATTATGTGCTATCATCGTCCCTTTCTAGTACATCTACCTATGTTGAATAGCTTTCAGCATTTTTTTTCTTTAATAAAATTCAACTGCTCATAACAATCTTGAACCATTTGACTTTTTCCAACTTGGTTTCCATTAGAATCTAGAGTGAAGAGATCCTATCTTCAATTGGTATGATAGGCTCTACACCATAGACTAATGAATGGGGTGTTGTCGTAGTTGAAGTCCTAACCAAAGTTTTATATGCCAAGAGGGAAAATGAGAACTTTTCATGC
The DNA here is from genome assembly GCA_038381775.1 of Adansonia rubrostipa. NCBI lineage: Eukaryota > Viridiplantae > Streptophyta > Magnoliopsida > Malvales > Malvaceae > Adansonia > Adansonia rubrostipa. The sequence continues at coordinate 18,595 of JBBYHM010012213.1, forward strand.
TAATCCTTGTAGGTCTCTACCATTTTCCTTGCAATCTTCTTAATTTTTTATTAGTTGTCTCCACTACTTCATTTATCCTCAAATAATAATTGTGATGGGAAATTTTGAGTTGGGTACACACCTTTGTCATCAATTTACTATTCAAATTAAAGGTGCTATCCATTATAATTCTTTCGAGGATCCTAAATCAACAAATGATATTAGTCTTCAAAAACTTTATCACTATTCACCTTGTCACACTTGTATAGGAGGCTGCCTTGACCCATTTGGTGAAGTAATCTGTAGCCACAAAGATGAAATAGTGATGGTCTAAAGCTACAGGGGTAATTGCTCCGATAACATCCATGTCCTATATGGAAAAAGGCAATGGCGTAGTTTTGACATGTAATGGCGAAGGTGGTGCATGGATCTTGTCAGCATAGACTTGGCATTTATAACACTTTCGAGCATACTTGTTACAATCATCCTCTATGGTCATCCAAAAGTAGCCTAATTTCATAATTTATCTCGCCATTCTATCCAATTTCATGGATTCTGTAAATCCCCTCATGCACTTTTTTCAGTATCATCTTTGCTTTAGGAGCATCAACACATCTTACCAATATTCGATCATAACTCTTCTTATAAAAATCTCTCCATCCAAGAAAAAATTCATTATTGACCTCTTTAAAGTTTTTTTGTTAGTTTCGGAGGCATTACCCGGGTGTACTAGATCCATGAGATTCTTTTATGTCATGATACCATAGAAGGCCACTTGCTTCCATTTTGAAATTACAACAATACACAAGGGACTTGTATGTGCTCATTTAAATTACCTTCTACCCCTTATTTACTTTGAACATCAAGGCTAGGGTGGCTAGAGCATCTGCCATTTGATTATCGTCTTAGCATAAATGAATAAATTCCAGTTTTTTAAACTCTACAAGCAATCCTATAATCAACCTTCTATATTGTTGCATCCTTAAATCCCAAGTTTCCCATTCTGGGCACAATTGATAAATCACCAAAGTGGGGTCTCCAAATACTTTCAATAATCAAGCTTTTTTTATAGTTATCCAGAGTCCTATAACACGTAATTTATATTTTGCTATGTTATTTGTACAGCCAAAGTCTAATCGAGCTGTAAAAAGGTACTAGTCTTTTTCCAGAGATATCAAAATTACCCCGATTCCATGGCCCAAAGCATTTTACGCTTCATCAAAATACATCTTCCATGTTGATTCCTTTGACGACTCATTTTTTTTCTTTTTTTTGTTGAAATATTCAGTAAATCCTTATTAAAAAAGTCAAATTCAATGGCTGATAATCATTGAGTGCTCAGCTTGCTAGGAATTTAGCAGTATTACTTCCTTAGATTGACTTTTGACTCACATAAACCATATTATATTCCAAAGGCAAGACTTGCCATCTAGCTATTCTCCCAGATAAAATTGGTACTTTGAACAGATACTTGATTGGGTCCATTTTGGTGATCAGCCAAGTAGTATGATACAATATGTATTATTAGAGCCTTTTTGCAATCCAAACTAGGGCACAATGTATTTTTTCTATTTGAGAATAATTTACCTCATAGTCAAGAAACTTTTTGCTATGGTAATAAATTGCTTGTTTTTTCTTTCTTATCTTATCTTTTTGTCCCAATACACAACCCATAACCTTTCAAATGTTAACAAGTACAGAATCAAAGGTTATTGTTAGGTGGTACTGATACTAGTGAATTATAGAGATAGTACTTAATTTTCTTAAATGCTTTATGGCATTTGTCATTCCATTCAGTATGGTTTTGCTCTCACAAAATTTGGAATATCGGATCATATTTATATATAAGTTGGGATTGAATTTGGCAATGTAATTCAACCTCCTCAAGAAACTTCCCACCTTTTTTTATGTATGTGGTGATGGAAATTCTTGGATGGCTATAATCTTAGCCGGATGAACATCAATCCCTTTTTTGCTCACAAAAAGCCTAATAATTTCCCTGACCTTATGCTGAAAGTGCATTTTACTAGATTCAATTTCAACTGATACTTAGTGTTTTGAATAATTTTCATTATGTGTCTCTCCTTTTAGGGTGACTTGTCAATAATGTCACCACGTATACCTCTATCTCTTTATGCATTATATCATGGAATAGAGTGACCATTACCCTTTAATAAGTTGCCCCAACATTCTTCAGTCAAAATAGCATCACTTTATGATAGAAAGCTCCCTACAAATAAATGTTGTCTCTTCCACGTCTTTTGGTGCCATTTTTATCTAGTTATACCTTGAAAATCCATCCATGAAAGAAAACAAACAATTCTTCATAATATTATCAACCAAAGTATCTACGTGGGGGAAAAAATTATTCTTTGGAGTTGCTCGATTTAGGTCTCAATAGTCTACACACATTTTTATTCTACCATCCTTTTTGGGAATTAGGATAATATTTGCAGCCTATTTTGGGTATTTTGCCACCTCAAAAAACCCAGCCTCAAATTAGTTCTTTATTTTTTTTAATTTTTAGAAGCATTTATGGTTTCATTCTTATTAACTTTTGTTAAACCAGTTTGCATTTTACTTTGAGAGAAAATTTATGGACCATGATTTTCATGTCTAATTGTGGCATATCTTGGTAGAACCATGTGAAAGCATCTCAAAACTCCTAAAGCAAACTTAATAATTCTTTTTTGGAGATAGGCATAAAAGTAATCCTTGTTCTGACTTTTTTTTCTATCGTCCTCATCATCTATAAATTTATCACCTCTATAGATTTTTTATAGGCTTTATTCGTTTATCCTCTTGCTCAATTATGTTTAGTAGATTGGGTGGCAAAGCATGATCATCAACATCTTTTTTGAAGTTGACCTCATTTATGCAAATAACCTATTCAAAATTGACCGTTAAATCATAATTGGGATCATCAAGAAACCTACAAAGGTAAAAAAAGGAAAGAAATAGGCAAACAAATATATGACATGATTTATGTATGTATATGTAAAAAGGAAATGAATTATTGGTATAAAAGAAATTGGACATAGACAAAAGGTCATATGTATTTTATTTCTATAAATGATAATTTGATCTTTTAAGTTTTTATAGAAAGATTCTTAAATGACAAAATAAGTTTCTAGAATTACTTTGAAATCAACCTAAACACTATGGTTCTCTCAGTACAAGTCCAATTCCTCAGGACATATCTAGAAAGATAAGGATGGATCCCATGAATATTACTCAGCTTTTTGTTGTTTTCTTTGATAGTGGCCATCTGACACTTCTTGAAAGCTTCATTAGTCACCACAATGACACCTTTTGTTTCTCTTTCTTTAGCTTTTAGATTAACAACCCCTCCATGATAGAAAATTTCATCCAGTATGGAGTAAAGGGTTGACTTCTGGCTTGATTATTGATCGATAGCTTGGGCTAGCTTCTTCCTCTGAGATCTGTTTTCAAATTTCTTCTTGTGACTCCACTCTGACTTAACGCCTAATATGTGCTTGTCTTTCTTGCTAATAACATTGATGGACTAGCTGATCCCTTAAAAATATTTCCCAAGCTTTTCTCCAGCTCAGGCTTCTTTCTTACTATAAGCTTGAAACCCACATAGGTGCTCTTTAAAAGTCTGGATTTTAGGATTATAGACCTTTTAGCAGCAAAAGCGGCACTAACAATTTGAAAAGATCTAACTGAGCATTCTTTAACATTTCCTTCAACATAAGGGGCTTCGTCAGAAATCATAGCCACAATGTCTTTTTCCTAAGATAAGCTAACCAACTTTTCATCAACTATGAATTTAACCTTCTAATGCAGAGATGATGGGTAGCCCTGATAGAATGAATCCATGGTTATCCCAGAAAAAATTGTATGCTAGGACGATGTCCATTACATGAAATGCAATCTCAAATGGGCATAGGCCAATATTTAAAATGATCAAAATAGTCCTTTTGATTTTTCTCTTTGTCCTGTCAAATGCCTTGATGATTGTATACCTATGCCTGATCTAGTTGGCATTAATTGGCAAGTGAGATAACATGATTAACGGCATTACGTTCTAAGCCTATCCATTATTAATATGGCTTTTGGAAATATGGACCTTTTAGAGTGAGTTGTGATGTGAAGAGCTTTCGTCGTAGTGTTGGCCCATGGTAGGATTTCATCATCACTTAATGAAATGAAATTGTCAACAATAATATTATTTACTAGGCAATCCAATTTATTTATAGGGATGTCTTGAAGAATATAAACTTGGTTCAGCATTTTGAACAAAGCATTTTGATGTGCTTCTGAGCTGAGCAATAAGGCTAACAGGGAAATCTTTGTCAATTGTTGTTTCAAGTGTTCCACTATGCTTTGCTCATTATGTTTAATAAACTTGAAGAATTCAACCGCCTCTTTTTCTTTGACTAGTTCTCGCACTTTCACTAGGATATCTTTAGTAACTGCTGCTTTCTAGATGTTTGTCCTTTTGATTTCACTTTTGCACTGATTTCACTAGTTTCTAGACCATAGATGCGACCACTTCACATCACATGCCTTACCTAGTAATGCTAATGTAGCCAATTAGCTCGTAATAGCATTTAAAGTTATCACCCCACCATTGTATTTTTAGGGTGCTTGTTTGTTATTCTAACATGCAAATGGTGTTGGTGCTCTAATAATGAGTCTGGGAGTAATTTGGGTCATAAAAGGTATGGCTTTTAGCTAGCAATAATGAATGGTAAGAAGGTGACCAATGCCATGGGGTGGCTGGAATGATCTTTCACCAACCATGTTAATTGATTTTTTTTCCCCTAGTCCGGTTTCTTCGTAGAATCCAATTTCACCATTGTCCATCATTCTTTGGATCATGGCTAAAAAGTCCAAACAACTTTGTAATGTATATCCTAAAGTTATATGGAATTTGAAGGAGTTAGCACCAAGATCAGATTGGCTTCTAATGCTTCCATGACTCTAAATAAGGATCCCACCTTTAGTTAGGATTGCCTATACTTTTTCCATTAGAGCTTTAACTTTTTGGGCTTTGACTTCTTTTGTTACTCTTTTTTGATAATTAAAGTGTTAATCCTAAGCTTGGGATAATCAGGTAAGGGATTTGATGCCACATTAGATCCTGGGCATTATTGAATCGAAGGTGCCCCTCTCACGAAGAATTTAGACCTTTTGCAAGAAAGTTGAACAATTTTCAATTGAGCGACCTACTACTGTATGATACTCGTAATGTAGAGTTAGTCAACCAGTTAGGGTTATTACCTTCATATGGTTTAGAAAAAATAAGGGCCATTAGTTGTGCCTCAAAGAATGTATCAAACATTTACTAACAAGAGTAAAGAAGGGGATCATATAGGGTCTATGTTGGTTAGCTTTTTAGGCTGGTGGATTGACATTGGGTCTTGGTTGGTTTTATGGAGAAGGGTTTGGAATGGCAGAGTCAATGGGATGCTAGACTAAGAGCTCAAGGTATGTTAAAAGAGTAGGTATTTTGGGTTTGGTATCTTTGATTTTGGTAAAAATGATGAGGTTTATGGCAGTATAGCTGATCGACATAGCTAACAGATAGAGCCTATTCTTTTTTCTTTCTTGATCTCAACTTTTTTTGGTAAAAGACTCCTTAGTTGTAAATTTTCAAACCTTTATAGCCATCTTAATTATCTTTTAAGAAAGAACAAGATCTATAAAATTCTTGGTTGCATTCCCTACCAATTTATCATAGTAGGGGGATGCAAGGTGTTCACGGGTAGCATCGTGGTCTCCTTTTTAGTTAACAAATTTTAAAGGCCTTGTCTCTCCATCTTTATGCATACTCCGTAAAGATTCTATAGTTTTCTTCTCTTTGTTTTGGAGAGTCAATCTATCAAGCACCCATTCAACCATATGTTTATATTGCTAAAGAAATGCATTGGCCAAGTTAGTCCATATTTGAATTTAAATGTGTTTCAGATCATTGTACCATCTTAGTGTAGATCTGGACAAGCTCTCTTGAATATAGTGAATCAAAAGCTTATTTTTTTGGGCATTGCTAGCCATCTTCCTGGTGAACATTTTGATGTGTGCTTAAGGGTAGGTGGTGCCTTTGTACTTTTCAAACTCAAGCTTTATAAATTTTGGTGGAAGGACTAAATCTAGTACTAGACTGATGTCCTAGACGTCTATACTATTATATCATTTGGTCCCTTTAATGGCTTTTAGCCTTCTCTCAGGGAGCTGTAACTTTCCATTTTTCAATCTCTACTTCAGTTTTTTTTTACCTTCTACACTTTTCTTCTTCATCAATAATATGGACTATCGATTCTTTTTGAGCGGCTACAATTTTTATACTTACCATTTGCCAAAAGGCATTAAGGTTAATAACAATGACTGATGTTGGATTAACTGTACGAACATTTTGTTATATATTTTGTGTATTAGTCGGCTATGTATTTTGAATGTTAGTTGTTTGTTCCTTAACTAGTACCCCTTGAATCCCCCAGTAAGGGTATCGGTATTTACCTCTAGCTATTGGCAAACTAGCTCTCTTGCCATTAACAACTCATCATCCTTGCGATCTGAGCTTGTAGTTCTTCTTGCCTTTTTAACATGGCCTTTTAGGCTTGTTGGTGACTTTCTTTTAATCTTTCCAATCTTGTTAAGTGGTCCTTAGTCATTCTTCCTGGTCTGAATCTAATATAGTATCGATGAATAAGTGGTGGTTGAGTTAGGGTTTGCAATGTTGGAAGCTTTATAGAATTCCAAATTTCTTTGAGTTAATTATGAACTGATGAAATTAATAATCATGTAGGTATGTACATATGTGTGCATATGTGTAAGTGTATGTATGCATGGATGAGTATATGAATGCATTTAAAGGGATGCTTGCTATAACAAAAGATATCAAACTCAAAATTTTTCCATTAACTTTATGACAAACTACATATTCACATTGTTGATATGTTGGGGTTATATCCAAGGAAAGTCCTAACTTTTTCATATTGTTTCTAAGCCTTATCCAAAAACTAAAGTACAATATACTTGTATTCTCTTACAAGTTTAATTTATATTTGTAAGACTTTAATCCTTTCCATCATTTTATTTGCTTGGATGATGATTGAGTGGATCTATTCTATGAGATGATCTATTACCTTTGTCAACCAAAAGAATTAACTACCCAACTTTTGCCATCATCTTCGCTCACTATAGTTTATCAGCCCAATATGCATCCAAATCATGGTAGGCTTGTACCAAGGTGTGAATGTCATCTCTTTTGCATTACAGTTCTAGTCCTGTTTCTGCAATAGTTATCGTAAGGCCTTGGCTTTCTTTAAGTAATCAAGATACCCTTTTATGCTCTCAGTCCAAGGCAGCTTGGAGTCATTCATTCTTCTCAATAAACTTCCTCAACTAGAAAGTGAATTAATATGATCATTTCTTTCTCTTTCAAAAATGGCTTCCTTGGCTTTTCTCTCTAAAGCTTTAACTTTCCATACTTCTAAAACTTCTCAAGCTCACATATTTTCGCCCTTACTCCTTTGGCAGTGCTGTTAGAACTCTAGATATCCCAGTAAGCTTCATCTTCTTGCTCTGTTCAATCTAGTCATTCTTTATTAGATTGTACTTTTCTTCCATTCTTTCAACTTTTTTTATTTTTGCTTCCATCCTCATTCGTAAATAAGCCATTTCCTCTTGAAGTTGATGATTCTTGTCACACATTCTCTTTATTCCTTGGTAGTTTCCTCCTTAGTTAAATTAATCTCGGATGGCATGATAGGCTCTGGTTAGATAGAAACTCAAGGAGTAGTCTTATTTAGGCTGGGAATGATTATGTTACAACCAAAACTCTCTTGCAAGCATCATATCCTAGAGTGATCTTATCCATGTATGCATGTAACGTTGACTCATGCCTCTCCTTCTAATCGAAAATAGCTATTCAAGGCAACTTTTTATAATCTTCCCCCTGATATTCCAAGTCCACACTAGCTAAACTTGAAGCCATAGGGATGAACTTCTACAACCCATATTGTCTCCAAACCATTAATGGTGCATATCCCATGATGCTCTATATGCCAAGTAAAGGCACGTACAGCCGATTATCATATCGATAAACTGAGCATTTTGGTGAAAACTAAAGTGCCAAGTTATATCATTAGAAGTAAAATTCTTAGCACTTGAACCTACTGTTTCTTGGTTTCAGACCTAGGTCATTATATTTCTATGAATTCCTGAAAAAGGATAGAATACGAGAAATAAGGTTTGACCTTCTCTGCTCCTTCAACCCAAAATTGATTTTAGGCCTACATATACGATAACAGAACACTTCCAAAGAATCTCTTTAACCCTTCTTTTGGCATGCATTAAGTGCTAGAATTGTTGGAGCGAGTGCACGCTTCCTTTTAATGGGTCAAATACATCCTCTACTATGGCCTCAACATGCCCTAACACTTCAAGAAGAAAACCATCTCGTATATAGCAAGAGCAAGTGCGTCTATAGCTTTCTTAAAGTTTGATTGGACTTGTATATTTCCTTTAGAAATTGCCATGAAATAACACTGGTGTTCTTTTTCTACTCTACATGATGTTAGCTGGCTTTGAAATCTAGATCCAAAATTTGATTCAATTTTTTGCAGAAACTGGTCAGATTGCACTCCTTGCATTAGATGGGCCTCATCTCTAAAGGTCTAAGCCCTAAAAGATTGAAATCTCTTCAACAGTCAGGGTCATGTCATGTTGATTGAATGAGAAACATTGGAATGATGGATCCCAACACTCAATCGTGGCCCTGACTAACTATTTATCCATGTGTAGTTTGCATTGCATTTGCTTAATGATCCTATATTTCGGCTAACTCTCTTAAATTATTCTGATAGAGGTCTAAATATGTGATTTTTAGCAAATCTAATTAAAACCCCTTGGTATATAGTCGTTATCTTTTTTCTGATTGAAATTGGACTGGGAATGAAGCTCTTGAATTCCTTGAAAATAATCACAACATATATTGGCTCAGCCATAAAGTAAAATGAAAATTGATCTAATTCGAAATTCTTTTCTTAGAGCAAGCATTCCTGTATGGACATAAGGAAAGAACAATGCACCAAAATGGAAAAAGAAAACAAGTTAGTGTCCTTAAGAGATATTAAATTCAAATAAAATTTTGAAACAATGAATATCACAAATTATTCAAATAAAGTATCAAAATTAACAGATAAATAAATTTCAAAGCAATAAAGATCACAACGTGCTCAAATACAGTATTAAAACAAAGGGAAAGAAAAAGAGATAGCTTTATCCCTTTATTTGTCCCTAAAACCGAGCATGGTTTTGATTGTAAGGTTAGTGTAATTCACTATATGAGGTTTAGGTCAGATCTTTAATTAGGCTCTCACATTCTTTGAGCCCGAAAAGGACTAACAAGGTGCCTTATCCTTATCCACCGTAGATTTATGCCATAATAGGTTTAATTCGGGTGGGCTTATCTTGCATACCTATAATGAGGCTAACATTTTGGGCAACCATAGGAATCTACACCTGGTAGGCTTTTGGTTGGCCCAAATAAAGGCTAACACCTTGGAAGGCAGAGTTACTTCACCCCCTTGTAAAATATTAGGTACCTATGCCTCCTCTATATCTGATAGAGGAGAAACTACTGCACATGTTCATAGTGTGTGTGCAGGGACAAACATACCTTTTCATGACATAACATTAAAAATAAAACTTGCTATCATAGTCCCCAAAAGATAAAAAAAAGCAAAAAAAGATTAGTGGAAAATAAAATTAATATAATGAAAAGAAAAAATTTCCTTAAAAAGGAAATTTAAAAATAAATACCAATTGAAACTAAATTAATTAAAATTTAGTTAACATGTAATTAAATTTAGGCCCTAACTCCTTAATAAGATGTCCCCAGTGGAGTTGCCAAGCTGTCGTAATGTGGTCGGAATATGAATACTGACCAAGCCTAAATTAAAAGGCCCTCATTCCTATTTTGATATATCAGTATTTTATATTCTCTTATTTCAATAGGCATCATTATCAATATTTTCTCATATTTGGGGACTAGGTGGTCGAGATGAATTGCTCACTTGACTTAACCCTAAATAGTCATTACAAAGTGACTATTTACTTGGAGTTGCGACCAATATGTTTGACCTAGGTGAGATTGGTCACCTAAGGGAGTTCGTATTTCAAGGGTTATGAAAACTTAGCATACCAACTCTAAGGTCCACGACCATACCAGAGATCATATAAAAGGATTTAAGAGTCAATTACAAGTAAGGATCGACCCTTTTGTGATGCTTGAAAGTTTGGTACTTTATTAATTACATGTTAATTTGAATTTTTGATTTTTATCCTGTTTTAAAATATGGCATTTAATTGTAATTCCCAAAATAATATTTTATGAAACCAATTTATTATTCCATGACAAAAAATTCTAGTTTTTGAAATTTTTTAAAATTAAAGTGTGTTACGTACCCCACTTGAGTACCAATGGAACACAAAAGTTTTTTATAATTCTCTTTTGTATACTACCAAAAAACCAGAGGAACACAAAAGGTTTTAAAAATTAAAATATCTTTTGTATCCCATTAGATGGCTGGAAGAATAAAAATGTCTATTTTTTTCAAAATTTATATAAATCTTGATTTCACTTTGAAAAAGATATCTTGCTACTAAAATAATCCTTAGAACCCCTCTCATATTTTGGAAAAAATTTCACGTATTGCTTTAACTCGAAGATATTGCCTGAATTTTCAAAAATTTTAGCTTATGTATATAAATTTACCGTAAGATTCAATTTGGGCAAAAAGTACTAAACTCGACTCTAAGGATCAGTATTTGGTTGAAGTGACCAACATGTCCCCCAAAGTGCACTTTCTTCATGAAAACATCCCAATAACTCTAAAAGACTCATTTTTGTGATAAAATTACTAAAATACTCCTAAGGTATTCCTTCGACAAGAAAGTACCCAGTACCCTAAAGAACATGTTATCATTATAAAACTTATGAACCTATCCTAAATGCACACCTTTGGCATAAAAGCATCTAGGCAAAACTATTGAAATGGATTTAAGGTATACCTTTGATGTGAAGGTGTCCCGATATCTTAAAGGACATGAAAAAGATCATCAAAAAGTGAACCTATCCTAAATGTACACTTTCAGCATAAAAGCATCCTAGTGACTACCTAGGACTCTATTTTAAAAAAAATTACCAAATTACCTTTAGGGACTAGCTTCATCATGAAAGCATCCTATCGACCTTAAAAGACCTGGTAAAGTAAAAAATGACTATTTTTACCCTAAATAGGTAATAGGGATATCAAAGGTGACCTAGGATGCAAATCTTGCAATAAAGCCTCTAAAATTTTATAAAATTACATTTCGTACCCCACTAGAGGAATAGAGGATATGAAAGGTTTTACTATATTTTACATACCTCGGAAGACTAGAGGAATGATAAAAATACTTCAAAATTACCAAAATATCCTAAATAATGAATTCAATGTGATGAAAGACTCTTTTAACCCTAAATAAGAGACTTTGCTAAATGGGCACTAAACTTTTCTAAATTTCCATGATGGTCCCATGTGATATAAAACATGAAATCAAGCATCAAATATATTTAAATCAACTTTAAAATCATGCTAAAGTTCATAAGAAAGATTCAGCCAAACATGTTGAGCCCAAAAATAACCCCTTTATTATTTCTCGCAAATAAGTCCTTATTATTTTTATATTTGCATTTTGGTTCCTACATGCTATATACTTACAAAATAACATTAAAAACATCAAAACATCAACCAATCACACTTTGTTAGGCTCAACCAACATAGATCTACCCATCCATGGCCTTAAAAGTTTTTCAAAAATTTATTTTTAGGTCCCTATAACTTTCAAAAATCATAAAAATATAATAAATCAACATGAAAATAACAGTTAACACTAAAACTAAGGCCTCCATGTGTTTCAGCCATCATGGAAAATAATAAGAAGTAACTTTTCCTTAACACATCATATATCTAGGTTCTACCAAACTTAAATCAACATTATCATATAAAAAATCATGAAAAATAAACCTATAATCATGTTTTGACAACATACTAGCAAGAAAATACCAAGGAAAATAATATCGACATAATTATACATACATGACAAAATCAACACTATCTTAATAATGATATCAACACATTAACAACAATATGAATATGTAAGAAAAATAAGTTATTATTAGGAAAAATCAAGCATAACTACTAAAATCAAAGAAAATGAATCATAGCGATTATGCCTAACCTTTCAACATGAATTAAGATCCATGTGATTAGCATGATTTTGGCTCACCAAAAAGAAGAAAAATGAATAAAAAAACAAAACTTCAAGATTTTTGAAGAATTTATACCCTAAAAGCTTTGAAAACTTGGAAATTTTTTAATGTTTTTAGTGTTTTTTCTCACCAAAAGCCAAATCCCATTTCTTAAATCCATCAAGGAAGATTTGAGATTAAAAAACACAACAAAAATATGGCCCAATTAAAGAAATAAACTGAGCCATGGAGTAAGGAAAAAGATTCAACGATGCTAAAGAATTCTTGTAGGTGCTTAATGTGACTATTCTACCAAAATTCAAGGTTCTAGAATTTAAGAAGTATGATGGGCTCAGTTGCCCAAATATGCATCTAACTACCTATTATTGCAAAATGGCTAAGTATGCTAGGGATGAAAAGTTGCTTATCCATATTTTTTTGAAAAGTTTGATTAGGGTAGCATCTTAATGTTTTTCTTGACTAAAAGGAAGCCAAATATCTACTTGGAGAGATTTGGCTCACATATTTCTAGAACAATACAGTCACTTGTTAGAGATCACTCTCAATAGGTGGAATACTCAGAGCATGAAAAATGAATCTCACAAAAACTATAAAGACTACACTTTAGATGGAAAGCCATCCAGCACAAGTCCTACTTTTTACTAATAAGGAGATGATTGCCTACTTCATGGACATACTTGCATCACCCTACTATGATAAGATTGTTAGCAATGCCTTTATAGAATTCACGAATGTACTATTTATTATGGACAAAATAAAAAATAAGATCAAAGAGGGAATTAAAGGTGACAATGTTAAAATACCTTCTGAAAGAAAAATGGATGTACAAATTTTGATCATCAATAGTTGAAAGGAATGACTAATTTAGGTAACACAATGAGATCCATTCAAAATCTATCCTCAACTCTAACCGATGGCTGACCATTGGCCTTAACAAGTCCATTTCTATGGTTCAACACCTTTTATATGAGCTCTTCCATGTTATGTCCTAAAAATATGAGCCAGCTCAAAGGTTAAGTTGAACTATTCTTACGAAGTAATAGGAAAAAGATAAAGGCATACCATTCTGCTAATCTTTTAGATGGAGATCTTTCCTTTGTACATCAGGAACAAATGATCTCCACTATCTTAGCAAAGCCTAGGAAGCCTCCTTATCCAAAATGATATGATCCTAACCCCACGGTAGTATTACCAAAGGGTAAAAGGACATGCTACAAAGAATTATGAGGCACTCAATGATAGAGTTCAAACCATCATCAATAAAAATGTAGCAAAATTCAAGGAGCTTACGGATGCATATAAAGAGCAACTAGTCTAAAAGCTATGAGTCTTCGAGTAGTATACCAGTTAAGGGTAATTTCTATCTTTGTTCAAATTCTGTACATATTTTTCATTTATGAAGGGATATGAATTTGGATTTTGGTAAATAAACTATTGCTGCAATCATCCTGCATCATGTTTTATTTTTAATTTTAAATTTCTTTGGCAATGAAGTCCCATGTGATTAAGTTCCAATCTTGAAGGTAATAATAATTTTCTTGAAAAGAAAAAAACATTGACAGTCTTGACAAATCAACAATCATCCTTAGGGGTAAATCTACCTTACCAAAAAAACTTCATCACTATCCCACATGGCGTCACCTTGATTCACTTTAAAGATTGAAAAAACTACATAAAAAAGATGACTAACTAGAAAAACCTTCCCTTAGGTTGCTTGAAAGTTAGACAATTTAGACCCAGTTTCAAGGGAATTGGATGGGTAGTTTGAATCGTGCTAAAATTATGTTGGGACTTCAGGACTCTTTCAATCCCTTTAGATAATCCTATATCAGGACACAATAACCTTTCCCCAAATCTTTGATGAATTAGGAACACAAGTTAAATGCACTATTCCTTGAAGCAAACCCTCATAGCCTACCTAGAAAATAGAATACGAGACTCTCTCACAACCATTTAGACTCTTTTACTTGGTCAACTGAAACTTAAAATCATGTGTGGGTAAAACAAATTAGTGACTTTAGGAAACATGCCTTCAAGCATAAAGAGAAAGAAGTACTAAGGCATGCACTTAGGAAGAGAAAAAAGAAAATTAGATTGAATGTTACATCATGTGATTAAGATATCCAACATGTTTTCTAAGAAAACTTTACCTCCAAGAATGAGCCATCAGTTCACATAGTTATGTTTGAAATGAAAGATGGACATATTCTTTTTATCCTTTCACAAACTATACAATCTTTCCCCTTGCTAGCCTTTTTGAGCCTAATGAATTCATTATT
>JBBYHM010012213.1:40157-55075 GCA_038381775.1 Adansonia rubrostipa
AAAATCGCTAAATCGCAAACAATGCCTTTTCGAAAAGGAAATTTTAGAAACTTTTTATGAAAAATATCCTAAAAATCTAGAGAAATCAATTGGTGGGTCGAAATGGCCTAAACAAATTGTAAATCACTAATTCTAAGGGTTTTAGTCAATAAAGGTTCAAAAAATCATAACTCCTTTATCTGGAATGATCTGAGGGCAAATGAGATATCATTGGCAAGTTAATTTCACACCTTTTAAGGAAAATACCAAAAAATTCCAAAAAAATAATCTAAGGTTTGAAAATGATTTTTCAAGTTAGGCTAGAAGTGCTACCACTGTTAAATAAAGGATATTTCAATCTTTGGGTTTCCTAAAATTAGACTTAGGTCTCAAACATTTGAATGTCTGTGACAAAAGAGGTTGGTGATAGTAGCTTTACAACCTTATTTACATAATTCCAAAGTAGTCCGGGACAATGAAACAACCTATTAATCATGTCACAAGCAAAAGACAACAAGACATGAGAATAAGGCACAAACAACTTCGAAAAACTTAAAAAACACATTTATTTTGGAAATCAAAACATTTGGGCAAATTTGATAATCCAGACATGAAGAGCTTGATTTGTCCCCAAGATTCAATAACCAATTGATAGAAAACACTAAGTTCATATTAGTCCCCATTTATGAAGGTAATATGGACTTAACTTAGGGGGTTTGAAAAAACAAATTTTGACACAGAAACAAAACATCAAGCAAGTAATTTTAATCAAGTAGAACATTCAAACAGACATCACATGGTAGAAATATTATAAAATCAAAAAATCATCATTTTTATCAAAGAAACATTGATGATGCATGAAAATACTAGAATATGTTTATGGAAACATAAAAAATGATATAAGCATAGAAGAGAATATTTCCATGACATGAGCATGTCTTGGAAATCTCATGACAGCATAAAGACATTATTTTTAGGCAAGAAAAATGCGCGAACATAACAAGATATGTTTATAGAGGCACAAAACATGACATAAGGATAAAAAAATGTTTTCATGAGATTAACATGGGATGGAAATTTCATTGTGACATAAAGTCATGATTTTCAAGCATAAATGCATGACAAAGTTCAAAGCTCATGAACAAGACATCAAAGAAAATGCATAGAGCTTATAAGAGGTCATGGTTGCATGAAAGAGTCACTAACATGATGTTGAACATGAAAAGAGCAACAAAAATAAGGAGACCAGTTACAAAAATATACCAACAAGCTTTCCAACAACTTTTCTCCAAAAAAATTAATTTTTTTTTCCAAATAAAGACGTTACCTTTTCAACTTATACTTGCTATGAGTTAGCAAGAAGAAAAACAAGCACAAATGGCTTAAAACTGTGTCTTGAAGGTGTTTTCAGGGGGTGGTATAGAGAGCTATGGAAATGGGAATGTTTTTAAGGTTTCTTGGTGGCTAGTATGTGTAAAGGGAATGTGAAAGCTAAATATTCCAGACCCTTTTTAGCTAATGCTAATGTTCTTTTTTAAGGAAGTATGACTAACAGAACCAAAATGTAAAAAATAAGGGTAATTTGGACCTTTGGTGAATGTAACTCAAATGAAGACAATGTATTATGCTCAGTTGTCTCTTGAGTCCATTGGTTTGGTCAACAGAAATAGTAGATACAAGCTACTTTATATAGTGAACTATGAGAAAGATTAAGCCTATCATTGACAATATGCATTAAGTCCTGAATATGTCCCATGCCATGGTTATTTGGGTGTTAAAAAATTCAACTAACCTAATTACAAGTCCAATGTTGAGGCATGATATGAAGTTAGAACATTTTTGGTGCCTAAATTATGGTCATATTCGAGTTTTAATGCAGTATAATGCAACCTGTATCAATACAAAGAGCAAATTTTACCCAAATGTATCAATACTTTAAAATAAATTTATCCAAAAATCATTGTTTTTTCTACGTCATAACCTCATATCGATACAACAAGCTAATATATCGATACATGAAGTAAATGTATCGGTACAACCTATAAAATTTTAATTTTTGTTAATGTGGGGGCCTTATATTGAGACACAAAGATCCTATATCAATACATACATGGAAAAATATGACTTTTACATATCTTTGGCCCTTTGAACACCTTACCATAGCTAAGAATGATGCAGAAACATTCCATGCTTATCCAAATGACCTCAATGATGCTTCAAATAATAACCTTTGATGCCTCAAAAGTTGGCCAAAATAAAATGAGGTGTCTACAATATTGGCTCCTATCAAAAGAGAATGGGGGCAACCATTTGCTTCATAATGAAAATCAAGACGATGATGGTTGGACTTTGGTCATAGGCCAAAGAGGTTAAAGGAAGAATAAGCCCATTGAGCCAAGATAACCAAACAAGCATAAAAGCTCCAAAGCCAAAAATGCTTTAAAAAAAAAACAATGCCTTATAAACATAAAAATTTAGCTCAGAAAAAGCCAAGAATGCTAGTTACTTTGAATAAACAAATGCAAATTCAGTTCAGAGAAAAAGATTTGTTTCCATGACTTGTTAACATATTGATGGCAATGAACAAGTTAAAGATTCAAAGCCAGAGGGAAAAAATTCCATAATGATGATCATGAAATTGCTCAAGCAAAAGCTATTATTCCAAAAAATGTTATTCTATGCAAAAGCTCAAACTAATCATTTGAAGAAAAATTGCTTATAGGCATGATTTTAAACTACTCCTCTAGAAAATAATGCTTCTACGCACGAGCTTAAACAATTGTGTCACTCCTAAACAAAATCTTAAATTGTTATGATGCTCCTAAGCATAAGCTTAAACCATTCCTCAAAAAAAATACTTTTAAGCACGAGTTTAAATTGTTCCTTTAAAAGAAAATAATACTCTTAAGCATGAGCTTAAACTTCCTTCAAAAATTAATGCTCCTAAGCAAGAGCTTAAACTGTTATGTTGCTTCTAAGTGAGAGTTTAAACTGTCATATTACTTCTAAGCATGACTTTAAACTGCACATTCAAAAAAATACCCCCTAGGTTGAAAATCCTTTAAGGATGACTTAAGCAAAAGTTAAAGTGCATAAAAAAGATAGCTAAGTTAGAAATCCTTTTTAAGATGACTTAGGCAAAAGTTAGGGCATCAAAAAAATTATTTTGATCTATGTTATGAGATCGTTTAATCAATAAAATATAATAAAAAAATTTTCGCTTAAGAATTGTATGTGCATTGTTCTTCTATGTAAGCTAACGTTGGCTTATTATCCATTTGGATTATAAGTTTTTCCCAGCTAGCAAATCTTTTGAAGACTATGCAAAGATGCAAATCAAATTTGGTATCAAAAGAAATCAAATTTCAAGACTCTTTCACTTGCTACAAATCTAGAAGAATCATGCACATAACCAAGTCTTAAAACAGCATCTGCAAAAGGAAAATTTTTAACCAATCAACTTTTATCTCTAATTAAATTAAATTAATTAAGAGATAAATCAAGAAATTTTATCTTTAACTAAATTAAATTAGTTAAGAGATAAATAAAATTAACTAAGAGATAAATGAAAAAAATTTATCTCTAATTGAATTAAAATAATTAATAGATAAATAAAGTAATTTTGTCTCTAATTAAATTAAATTATTTAAGAGATAAATAAGAAATATAAGTTCTTTAAAAACACTTTTATAAAGAAACCATATTCTTTAAAAATTCTCTTTCACCTAGCAAACTAGCACTATAAATTAAAAACTCTCATAAGCCATTCAACACAACAATTCCATAATTTACAAGCCTAAAGAGAACACTTTAAAGACTCAAATCATCTCAAAGTTTCAAGAAAATTTCTTCAAAAAATCAAAAGAATTGAAAAATTTTTTGAAGAAAGTTGAAGGTTCTCAAGAATTCTCAAGAAGTTGCTCTATGATCTTGTTCCAATAATAGAAAAGAGGTATATTCCTTTTTCAAGATCAAGTCTAAAAGACCCTTAAAGTGATCCCGTCGATTCAAGATCAAGTCTAAAAGACCCTTAAAACAGATTTCTTTGATTCAAGATCAAGTCTTAAAGACCCCTAAAGCCAATTTCAAGATAAAGTCTCCAAGACCCTTAAAACAAATTAAAATCAAGACCAAGTCATCAGAGGACCATGGAGTGAATTTCATCAATTCAAGATCAAGTCACCAAAAGACCCTTGAATTGAATTTCCTTACTAAAGAAAAGAATCAAAGGATTTCTTTATTTTAACAACATCTAGAGATTGTACTTTCAAGTTTGATAAATAAAATAGTTTAGTTGTCTCCAAAATTTTTTAGTCATATTTTGACACAAAATTTGTATATACGCTTAAACTAAACTCAAACCTAGTCTCAATAAAAGGTATGGACCTAAGCCTAGTGACTCAATTTTGTTCTAATTGGTATAACTACCTTGGTGGGTAAATTAGAATGCAAAAAACATACCTAAATAGTGGACATTATGAATAGGTCATTAAACTTTCTAAAAATTGTAAAATGGTCCCTGCATGGTTTAAAAATGCATGAAACGAGCCTAAATGACCAAAACACCTTAAAATGGTGACCTTGTATGGAAAATGACCCAAATGAACCTAATAGTAAAAGTCACTAAACTTTTAGAATTTGCAAAATGACTACTACATGATTTAAAAATGAGTGAAATGCACCTAAACATGTATAAAATTCAAAAAAAGTTCGCTTATTGAATCCTTAACAATTCAACCAAGGATGGATGTCCTTGAATATATTTTTTTTAAATTGTAAATTAGTCTATAAAGTTTGGCCAATTTACAAAATGGCTTAAAAGTCATTAAATTAACTTAAAAATTACAATTTAAGCCCTAACCCCTTTATCCATAGTTCAAAATTACCTTTAATGGACCTAAAAATGGGACATTTGCTATTAAGCTCCCTAAAAGTTTTAAATATTAAAAAAAAAAACTTAAAAACTTGAAAATAAAGGAAAATTGCAAAATAAATCCTCTTAGCATTTGGCAAAACATTAAAAATTCATAAAATTATTTTCATGCTAAAATTAATATGTATAGGCCTTAAAATGAAATATAAGGTAACCAAGTGAAGATACTATCAATTCTGTACTTCACCATTTTAACTCGATTAGCTCAGCTGGAATGTGTCAAACTTAAACATGTGCTTAGATATCCCTTGATTAGGATTTGAATTAGGTGTAATAAGGTGAAAGTAGAAGGAGGACTATCAGATGAATCGGTTATCCCACTGGCCTTAGATAGCTATTTTGAAGCAACCAAAACTTAGAACCGCCACTGATCATGTTAGGCTAGGCATGATCAGACACCTATTAAAATTAGTGACTCTGAGTTATGAAACTCAGAACACTAATTTTATAGATTGCATATGCCAATATCATTAAAAAAAGGTCCAAGAGTCGATTATGAAGGGAGAAAGATTAGCACCCCTATAATGCCCTAAATTGGCACCATCTAGCCATAAATTATCTTAATCTCTGTTTTCTTTTAGTTTTTATACACAATTATTATTTATGTGTAATCCTCTTCTTATGATGCAATTTTAAAATATATTAAATCTATGCGTTTCATAGTAAAATTGAGTTTATATATCTTTATGCAACCCAGGAATGAAGTGAAACAAAGAGGTTACAATACTGAAATAGAGCATTGTCTCAGATCTTATGATATATGATTTCTTTAAATGTAGATGTAAAATCATTGTTGAAGAAAAAAACATGTTAGTAACACATAAAAGAACATAATGAATATTGCATTTAAAATAAATACACTAAAGCATAGGAAAGGGAGGACAATCACAATGTAACTCCTAATTCAATCGGTTATTGAAGAATAAAAAAATTGACAACTTTGAGACTCATTTGGACTCGATGGTCGCTTAAAACGTGAAAAAAGGTTTTGATAAAAAAAGGTCTGAGGAAGAGACAACCTAGATTTTGGTGAAGTTTCAAAAAGTAAGATTGAAGTATCCTTTCGAAAAAGCTGGGTCGGAGTATCCTTTCGAAAAATGAAATTTTAAGTGATCCTTGAAAATCAAAATTTTTATTTATATTTTGATGAAAATATAGATTTTAAAATTAAAACTTGATAATTTAAATAAGAAATGAAATTTAATTTTGAAAAGTGTTTAGGCCTTGATCTGAGCCTACTGGGATTCATGTTGTGACACAGAACTCCATAGATAAATTATCGGATAGATTTCAAGGCATCAAATGACTTGAAGAGGTGGTTTAAGAAAATTCATTTAATTTTTAAGTTTAAAAATAAGGGACAATATCGTGCTGCCCATTTTTTAAATTTATTTTGTACTGGTCCAAAGGTTTCTAGTGGTAAATAAGGTATCATTGGAAAGGTAACTCGATAAGGATTAATGTTAAAATATTTCAAAAATCCTAAAAAGTCATTTTCTAGGTGAAATTAATTTTTAAGTCAGGTTTGATTCAGTAATGACACCACATGCAAGGAAAGGCCAACAGTAAACTTCAAAAATTACCTTGAACTCATTTGGAATTGTTAAATTTCAAAAGATACCTTTTCATAAAGGAAATTATGTAAAATTTTCAATAAAAATATTTAAAAAAATCCAAAAAGTCATATGATGGATCGAAATAGCCCAAAGAAATCAAATCATTGATTTTAAGGGCTCCAGATAATGAAGGTTCAAAAAATCATAATTCTTACATTGAAATGATCTAAGGGCAAACAAGGAACTATTTGAAAGGTAATTCAAAGTCTTTTGAACAAAAAATTCTAGAAAAATCATTTATGGCCTAAAAATAATTTTTTAAGTTGGGATCACAGTGTTATCAATACTAGAACAGGGATTTCTTTAGGTCTAAGTTCTTTTTTCATGTGTCAAGGTGTCGAACACATGAATGTCCAACCACTATGGCATATGGTAGTGGAGTAACGAACAAATTCAAATTTCAAAGACTGGGCTGATGAACCACCCACTATCTATGCCATTAAGTCATAACGAAAGGCTCAAAAGAAGACTTTATCCAAAAACTTAAAATACTTTTGGATTTTATAGGGTTAAAAAAGCATAATTTATTTTTCCTAATGAGGTTATTAATCCAAACACTTATGCATGATATGTCCCCAAGATTGGAGGACTAATGGATTGAAGACATTAAATCCATATTAATTCCCATTGATTAAGGTTAGCAGGGACTTAACTTGTGGTTTTTTAAAAATAGATTTTTGCAAGCATCATAAAGGCATTTTAACAAACATATGATGAACTAAACTTAATAGAGACATCAAGCATGAGCAAACATCCAGAACAATAGTTCTCTATTCATTGCAACAAAGAAATCATAGTGAAGATGCATTAAAAGGCATGATAAAAATCAAAGTATGCTAGAATGAACATTTACACATAAAATAAGTACATAAAGATGAGAAAAACATGGAAAAAATGCATGAATAGGTGTTGTTTTGATATCAAAATGAGATAGGACATTTTTTATCATTCAAACAACATTAAGGCATTAAAAGAATCATGAAAATCTCAAAACTACCACAACCAGGGCCATAATAATGCGTAAAAGTCTTAACAAGGTGATGGTAATATGGATGGTTTCCTACGATGATAAAGATGAAGAAAAACAAAAATAAAAAAGGAAAAGAGGTGAAAAAATAGAAAAGCTTTAACTCCTAGCTTAGTCCTTAATAAGCAAACCAGGTAACTTTAAGGTCGTTTTCTTCCCTGTAACTTTAAGGTCGTTTTCTTCCCTTTTTTTTCTATAGATTAGCAAGAAAGGAATAAAAAGTAGGAGTTTTTTGTTATAGTGTCTATAGAAGGGAATTTTAAGGGTAGAGATGAAGAAAATTAAAGGTTTTGGAAAGGTAAAAAAAATCTATGGAATTAAGTTTTTTAGAGTAAATGGTTTTTGAAGGCTGATGTAATAGTGGTGAATATCCTTTTGTCTTAGCAAAAAAATTAGATTATACAAGGATTAATTTTAGACACTAAAATGGCCTAGTAAAGAAGGTTATAGGACATTTGGCATGTACAACATGGTGTCATTATACTAAGGTGTAAGCTTTTAGCATTTGATAGGTTAATTTTGGTTTTTGTAGACCAAAAAAGCCATACATGGGCTGATCAAATGAGTAATCTCACCTTTGTCCTTCATGAAACCTCATTTTCTCATGAAATGCCCTTTTGCCAAGCTTAATGGGCCTCTCAAAATGTGTCAATCTAATGTTCAAAGCTAAAAAATGAAATCCACATGATTTGTATGAAATTATGTCTGATTTTGGCTATTTTTAAGCTAAAGTCATGATCAAATTCAAGTTTTAATGTCATGGTACAAAGGGTGAAAAGTGTCATGAATTAGGCCAAAGTAGCATTGTGTATTGATACCAAGTGCTTGGTATCAATACATATAGGCAAAAAACCTAGAATGTATCGATACTTTGAATCTAGCATCGATATAATGAATGTTGTATTGATATCAGAGATCTTGTATCAATACTTGTTGAGCAAAAATTATGATTTTAGCTTCAACATAAGCCCGTTTTGATGCAAACACACTTGGTATCTATACCTCACCTTGAGTATCAACACCATGCCCTTCTGTATTGATACAAATAGTAAAATTTTGAAATTTGGATGACATTCAACCTTGTATCAATACCTAATGGCCATGTGTCAAGACTTTCATGCAAAAATGCTGATTTTTCATACCTTTGACCGTTTAGACACTTTATCTTGATCGATAATGGTCGAAAACTAATCTATGCTCCTTTGAGTGATTTTGATTGTTTTGAATGATGACTTTCGATGCCTTGCATGTTGGCCTAAACAAAATAAGGTGTCTATAGATGCATGTACAAAAATACACAATTTTAACTAAAATTCACAATCAATTCTCATGAAAATAGAATAATGCTTATGTAGCATAAAAATGAAACTAAATACATGAATGCGTCATGAAACATGAACATGGCATGAAACATATGAAATCACATAAAAAAAAGATGAACATATTTAGAAATCAACAAAGTGAATTTTTGTTCAAAAAGTCTTATTTTTTATGAAAATTGAGACTACAAGTAGTAAAGAAATCAAAATTTTGTTCATTGCTCACCACTAGGCCTTTCAACTTGGCATCAATCCTTAAGCTCAAGTGTTTACCTAAATATACTTAGGATCATCAAGCTTTCTTATGAAAGGAAAAAAAGAAATAGATGAGATGGTTTGAATAGAATAGAAATTAACTAGAAAACTACCTTGTAAAGCTTTAGAAAACCTTCAAACTTGGAAAAACACTTAAGAAATAAACCAAATTTTAACTTAAAATCCAAGAAGTCTTAATGGAAATAATCTTCCCTTATTTATAAAGGGGAAGATTTGGCTAAGGAGGAAAATCCCCCTTGGCTGAATGCCTTAGGTATTTTTTTCAATTATTTTCCATTTTTTCTTCAAATTTCACATCAAAATGGGATAGTGTGGGACATACTATTACATGCATGGGAAATTATAGGTTACCATAGGTGGCTTCTAGAAGCTTTTTGGTGAAAATGGAAAAAAAATAAAATTGAAAAATAAAAAAATTATGCATGAAAACCATGTGAAAAATGGCATGAAAATAAATTAAATAAATAAAAAAGGTAAAAATTAATTTAGATGCTTAAGTAATTAAAATAGAAATAAAATGGGTTAATAGACTTTGTCGAAGAATTTAACTGGGCTTAATTTTAAAGTTTTAGGCCCATTAAAAAAATCCTTTTAGACCTTTTAAAAATAAACTATTTAAATAATAACTAATATGTGAAAATTAAAATAAATATTTGTTAGAAAAAATTCCAAATGATAGATATTAACTACAAGGACCAACGTACAAAGATTTGGAAGAAATATGCCAAAATTCAATAAATTCTAAATTATTGGGACTACATTGAAAAATTAGGGGTTCCATGCATTTTAATTAAACAAAACCATGTCATGGAATAAACAAAAGAAAATGGGAAATTTTTCTATGTGAAAAAAATGAAATTCCACAA
Source organism: Adansonia rubrostipa (assembly GCA_038381775.1). NCBI lineage: Eukaryota > Viridiplantae > Streptophyta > Magnoliopsida > Malvales > Malvaceae > Adansonia > Adansonia rubrostipa. The sequence continues at coordinate 50,174 of JBBYHM010012213.1, forward strand.
GCTTTTAGTGGAAAAATTTTGTGAAATAAGAAATTCCATGTTTGAAAAAATTAGAAAAAAGTCTCAATTCAATTTTAATTTAAAAAATTAAATTCAAAAAGTTTAAGTTGAAAATGTTTAATGGAAAATTTTTTATGTAGAAGGGAAAAAAGAATTAGAGATCCTTTACTTAGAAAATGCTTAAAGAAAAATCCTATGGAAAAAAATCCATGTTTGGAAGAAATAAGGAAAAAAATCCAAATGAATTATGAAATTTGGAAAAATCAAATTCAAAGTGTTTAATTAAAAAATATATAATGGATAAAAGAACTATATTTGGGAGAGAGAGAAATTAATAGAAGTCCTAAGCTTGGAAAAAGTTTAAGGAAAATTATTACAAAAAATAAATTAAAAATTTTGATAAAAATTAATTAACAATAAATAAATTCATTCCACAATTTGACACCTTATGGTATAAATGTTGATACAAAGTTTTTCTCCACGATTTTTAATTTCTCAAAGAGAGTATTAACAGAAATACCACACAAGTATTAATATAAATTATACGACTGTTTGCTTATGGATCCTAAGTGAAAAAAAAAAAGGTCTTCAAAATTTTTAAAAAGGATAAATTTAACCATACATATTATAAAAAAAATGAACTCCATAATTCCATTGAAAGGGAATTAGAGATTGATTTCTTTTCCAAACTTTGTCTTTTTTATCGGATTTGCTTTATGATAATTAGGACATAATTCTTTTAACCATGCAGTGATCTGGGCTACAAGCACTCAATAAAGCATGATAATTTAAGCCTCAAAATGCCTTATCCATATGATAAGGATCTACCTTGATTAGCCAATAATATCCTAACTAAAAAAAATAGTTTTCTAGCAAGGGTGAAGAACTTCCTTAGGAATTGCAAGTAAGTTTCTAGAAAAAGACAGTAACTTTCTTACAAGGTCAAGTAACTTTCTGAAAAAGGGGTAGCATCTTTATTACAATGTCTCCTTTGCATAGAGTTGGCCAACCCCACCGAGATGACTATTTGATTCTTGATCTTGGGTCCTCTGAAATGTTAAAGAGAAGGCCAAGATGAAATCAAGTGTCTACATTGTTTTAATTTCTTTAGGTCATATTTTTCGGCTTAAAGTTTTGCTTATGGACATTGGAATGTTTGAAAGGCTGATTTAGAAAGTTAAGCATCAATTCATAAAACTAAAATGCTTTCTACTTAATTTTAGCTGTAGCCAAAGTATTATTTCCACGCACGAAATGATTTTCTAGAATGTTAGGGCATTTTTAAGATAAGATAAAATGAATTAGCTTTCCAATGACGTATATGGGTTTAATTTAATGTTGTTTCAAATGACAATAAATTTGTCTTTGTGTACTGTATGGACTCCCTGTGTTTAGCGACCATCGTATATAACATTCTATTTTCAGCTTATTAAATGATTTTCTAGGAATTTTTAGTATTTTTAGGTTAAAGCAAATTGAATATTCTTTTAAACAATGTATCATACATCTGATTTCAAGTTTCTTGGAAAAGTTGTGCATTTTTCTTTGTTTGTTGTTAAAGTCTTTGTAAATTGTAGCCAAACTTGATTGAAAAAAACATTTTCATCCTCTAAATGATTTTTTAGGTATTTTTCAATACTTTAGGTGAAACCTTACTGAATTATCTTTTTAACGATGTCTTGTTATAACTTTTGGAGTCCATTTAAGTCAAGAAATAATTTAGGAAGCAACAGGTCAAAGTTATCCCTTATTTTGTTTAAAGGGTGTTATTCTTAAATTTCATCTTGATGTTTCTCAAGTTATCTAAACACCTAGAAATAGATATTGTTTGGTCATCTTAGAAAGATAAAAAGATATATTATACAAAAAGTGGTACGCTCCTAAGTTCATCTTAAGGCTACAAAGTTGTATTCTAAAGCAGATTTGTGGAAGGAGGATTATCACCCATCTAGTGTTACACCACACCCACTGTATTCTAAAGAATATTTATGGGGGGATTATCCAAATGCATCCCCAGTAGGGTTGCACTAAATTGGAGCTGAAGTTTTCTAATAGCTAGCTGGACCCTCAGTGGAGTGGGTAATTTCCCTTTTAAGTTTTCCACCTTTTTTAATTTTAATTATTTTTTAATGTTTTATATTTATTTTAATTTATTTTTTAAATATAAAATACAATTTTATGAATTTTTAATTATTATTTAATATAAATATAATTTTAAATTATTTTTATTATTTAACATAAATATAATTTTAACATATAAGTTATTATTTAATGTAAATATATTTTTAATTATTTATATATACATAACTTTTAATCAAATATCCTTAATGATTATTGTCTTTTCTCAATATAATTCACATTTTTGCTATCATTATGTTTGAATCCAAACACTAATCCCACCGTTGATTTTAATCTCATCGCTATAATAGTCAGTCTCACCACCATCATTATTTTTAATCTTACCATAGCTAATCTCATTGCCAATTCAAATGAGCTCTAAATTTACAAAATTTGATTCAACTTATCTTTAAACTCTTTCTTTTTTGTCTTTATCTAAGTATTCTTATCATTTTCATGATGAAGACTAATCCTGTTTAGGGATATGTTACTGCCTCTCCCTAAGATTATGCTTAATGATCTGTTACTACCTCTTGATTTTTGGACTTCATTCAATTTTCACTAGAACTTTTTCTTTGAACCATGAGGTGACTGTAAGCTAGTCTCTAAACATTATTCAGTTACATTCTAAGTTATCTAATGTGGGTCAGGAGATACTTTCTAATTTAATCCCATTTATTATTCTCATTCATGTTTTCTAAAAAATTAAGGTAAAATTTTTAGGTCATGATCTTTTCCAAATCTTTTGCCATTTCAATGGGGGAAAATTTGTATTTGTTCCTAATTTGAAAGTATCCTTTCCAAATATTAAATTTAGGAAATGTTTTTTATACAAAAATTCTATGGTTTGTCAAATTTCGGGAAGCATAGAAGAATTTTTCAGTAAAATTTCAAATTATTCATTTTACAAATTCATTATAATATTTTTATAGGGATTATGGTTGTATGTCCAAGAAAATTATACTTAGGGTAACATATGATTAGTTGGTATCCATTTTCTGGTATCTTAAGAAGGAGTAATCCTTTTTCATCTGTAATCGACTATCAAACCAAATTCTTTCTTTGGATTTTAATGCAAGCATAAAATTAATCCTTTTAAAAAATGAATTTCAAAAATTAAAAAAATTAGTTTTAATAGGTATTTGATCACAGCTAGCCTAAAAAGATTAATGGTAAATCTAATTCCCTGACTATTTCATAATAGTTATATAGGAACATTGAGCAAGCAATTTGTTTGATAGTTGGCCCTATTCTAAATAAAACAAAATTTTTCCTACTCTAATATGGTGAGATTCACATCTAGACACTTGATAATTAACACATACTACTTTATTAATTATTATAATCATTGATTTATGTTTAGACCTTGTGTGAATAAAATCAAGAAGGGGATGAATTAATTTCTTAAAAAACTTGGACAATTAAAACTTTCAAGTCTATAAAATTTGAAATACAAATGAAAAACTTGGAGTTTTAAGTTAGTGAATAAAATGAACAATTAAATGCGTAGGGAAAGAAAAACACAATTGTTGTATAAAGGTTTGGCCTTGATGCTTAGATCATTTACAATTTACTAACTTGAATTTTTACCTTGCAAGGACAAGATATAACCTTTACAACTCCTTATCTTTTACTTCGGCTAAAATATTGAACTTTTACCCTCTCTATCTTTAAAGGCTAAGATGGCATCCATCTTATTTTTTAATGGTTAAAGGAATAACATCCCCTTTTTATAAGGATTTGGATGTAAACAAAGATAACCTCTAGAAGGTTTAGTGTTTACAAAGTTTAGGCTCTAAGAAGGATGATTATATTGATATTATATAAAGAATACAAAAAAAGATGGAAAGAATTAATCTTCTACACAAATTGAACTCTTTGGAAGCTTAGAGAGATAAAGTATTTGGCTATAATCTCATTCTCTTGATGTCCCTTTTTCTTGGGAGTGTTTGGCAAGTTTTATAGCTTTGAAGAGGTTTATGGCCGTTGGGAATTGATGAGGGTGCTTTGGAGCTATTGGAAACTTCATAAATGAAATTTCCCATGCACTCCTTCACCTATGTGTCAATACATTACATTTAAAACATATAAAATATGATCGTTGGAATAGGATGTATTGATTAATGTAGTGATGGTATAGATACAATTTTAAGTATATTGATACTATGCATTGTTATATCAATACAAATAAGGGTTTGAAACAATTTTAGCTACTATCAAGCAATGTATCAATATATGACTATATTATACCAGTGTGTGACTATAAAAATCATATTTAAAGTGTTTTTCTGGGCTTTAAAACTTATAAAACTTATCTTAAAAATGTTTTATGCTGAAGTATCCATTAAAAACACATTTTTGAGTAAGTTAAGGATTTAAAAATATTTTAGTATTTTCCAAAGTATTTTTTGATTGATTTAATGAAAATACAAAGTTAAAAATATTTAATTAGAAGCTAATTAAGTTTATCATTATATCAAAACTAAGAATAATTCAAAGCTAATAAGCTAACAATTTAGATTTTAACTTCTTGGATTGTTCCAACTTGCATATTATTCCATTTATATTCATATAGATTTATAAATACAACATGGGCAGTTTGATATATATATATATACATATGAATATTTTATTATAATGTAAAAAATAATTGTGAGTGATTCCTTTTCCATATAAGTAAAATATATGAGGTGTCATACAATAATTTAAAATTATAAGAGTTTTTATTAGTACACTTATAATCATTACATTTTATAGCAAATTGTTCAAATTTGAAAATAAAAA
>JBBYHM010012255.1:0-11325 GCA_038381775.1 Adansonia rubrostipa
TAAATGTTATAGAGACTAAAGTTAATTGATACGAACTTTCTTGGTTCATCTAGGATTTTTATTTTAATATGTACCCCATTTATTTATTTATAATTTAACTTATCCAATCGGGGCATAACGCAAAAGATTTTTCTTAATATATTCATGGTTTTGGAAATGAATGCACTACTTGGTTTACTCAAGTTACCATTTCTGCTGGTTTATTATAAGACTTTTCATTGAAATTATCATTCTCATTATTGTTTTTGTTGTCACAATCTTTCTACCTGTTACTTTCACTTGATTATTTTACCTTAGCTTAAACGATCGTCTTTATGATATTGGGTTCTACAAAATTAATCAACATATTGGGGTTAAAATTAATAGTTAAAAAAATTGAAATTATGTGATGTTGATTATGAGTTGATTAATAACTCTTTTATTCTATTTTTTAATTGAACTAGTTTGCTATCCATGTGATGCACGGATGAATTTTATTTATTTATATTTATACATTCATATTTAAATTTTATATATATTTAAGAATGAGTTGAAATATTTTTGTGTGCTTTAAATAAATATCATATATATTAAAACATTTAGATAAATTTAATATTCGAATATTAAAAATTTTGAAAATTAAATAATTGATTAAATAAGTTATTACATGTTATTTAATTTTATACGACAAAAATATAAGTTGTACATATGCTATTCCAAGTACATATTCATTAAAACATTTGTGACTTGCATGATAAATGTATAAAGTTTATTTGTTTGTATGGAGTCTCCGTACAAATATGAAATAATTTTATATAACTATTAGCCCATTAAAGATATGTATTCATAAAATACAAAAATGATATTAAATATAATATTTTTGTTAATTAAAGAAAATTGACAAAAATTCATAACATATTTAGAAAAGAATTAAAATATTCAAAAAATAGAATAAATAATATTATTGAGTATATCAATATAACATTAAAATAAAAAGTAAAAGTTCCTATGATTTTCACACCAATTTTCTTCAATTGGTAGAGCATTCATCTTCTAAAATTATTTCTGCAATCTTGCAGGTTTATATAAATTTACGGTAAGCATGATTTTTGAAAATAAATAATAATTTTAAATATTTAATAATGAATGTCATAACTTACTCATGTGTGCAAGTTCTTTTTGTAGGAGTTTCAAAAATATTTTTGTCTTCAACATTTACATGACTGACAAAATTTTGATGCTTTTCAGAACCTTTGACCTAAACATTTTGTGCAGAATCTTTGACCTAAACATTTTGCGCAGAATGATGTTCCTGTAAGAACTGAAAATGAAGTTGTTTCAAATTTTGAGTAATTAATGGTATTAAATTATAAATACTAATTTCAAAAAAAATTAAAGCAAAAATTTAATGAAATATAGTAAAGCACTTACCTTTTGTATTTTTCAAGTAAATAATCACATTTCTTTTTATAACATATCTCTTGAACACGTGTAACTGTTAATTTTATACTTCCATGAACACAATTGAAATCATTAAGTTCTATTTCAAATATAAATGAATGACCAATTATCTTCAAATATTTTTTTCCACTTTGGCACCTCCATCATCCTACAATTATTGTAAAAATAAAGTAAAAAAATAAGCGTGATATTCATTTGAAGTTAACAATATATTGTGAAAATGATATAACCTCATTTTTCATTTGAAACAACTGGTCAGTTGTATAATTTAAAATTTTGTTAGCTTTTCCATCCAGAAGAACAAATAGTGCATTCCCAGTTCCGTCTGATACATTAACACTCATCTTATACCTATGATGAAATTGAAATAATAATCAAATTTAGCATAAGTCAACTAATAATGAAAAAATATAAATAAAACAAATGCGACAATTTTGATAACTACATTATAGTGTAGGACTTTTAATAATTCCTCGATATTGGAAGTTGGATTTGATGCACACAATCCTTGCATGTATAGCTTCCATCAACTTCTATCACTTTTTTTCTATGCATAGCACATGACAATCGTAACTTGTGTCAACTTGCATTATAGTGCCTCGGCAAGTGTACTTTTTCACCTATTAGTAATAAGTAAAGAAACCATTTTTTATATAAAGTTTATATATATGCAATCAAATGTAAATTATTTAAGTCGTATGCACAATTCTTTCCGTGCATAAATTATCTTGCATGAACTAGAAAATTTCAACTATGGATTTCCTATTTGCAAATAACATTTGTTTCGAAGACATGTCTTTTTTTGTTGGTGTGCCATACTCTAGGACTCGAGACTCAGTAGCTATTTAACTATATTTAGATAACAAATCATATTTTGCATTTTTCAAAATATACTACATACTCTTGAAGTTCTTGTTTGTGAATGTATTTATATAATATAGATGTTTTTAAATACTCTGATATTGGTAAATATGTAATTACTTATTCACAATTACAGAAGCTTTAAGTATATCTAAATTCTTTATACACCTTTGTTGCTGACGTAGATGACAAATTGTATTGACGTAATTTGAATGTTCAATATAAGAAAGAATTATACATAATTAATTTTAAAAGTAAATTAATTCAAATACATTTTTTCATATTTATCATTGAATTTTTTAACAGTGGTTGATGTCATAGCCCATACAATGGTTTCATTTTGGGTTGTCAAAATACTATCATCAATTTAATATGCAACTCCAGCCCAAAGAGTGATTTCCATTGACTTTCGCTAGGATAGAAGATAAGAAGAAAACATTTAGTTAATTAATTAATTTGAAATGAATAAATTATTAATTAATTGTCAAAACATACCTTGCACTTTGGATTTCTATAACTCATTTCTTTCCTTGTTCACCTCGAACATCTTGATTCACAATCGTACTTATCTTGTTCAATTTTCCATTACATTTTTACCATAAAAGCAATTTAAAATCAGAATTTGTCAAAGTAATCTACAACATAAAATTTAAAAGCATTATATAAAGTTGCAGTCAATGTACCTGTCAAATGCATGTTAATATTATAACGTGTTGGAATGAAATCAAATTCTAAAAACAAGAATTTGTGCATCTTAATCAAATCATTTGATCCAAAAATAGGCTTGACAAATGTATTGGCTTTGAAAAAGATTATCGAATCGTTGTTCACTGTTTGATGGGTGCCAATTATATTACCAACTTTGAAATTCTAAATAATGTAAATGTTCCCTTCCATCAAAAGTTTACGGTACTTATCTGCCAAATTTTTGTACACCATTGCATGGATATGGTCATCCTATTTAAAAAAATTGATGATTAACAATTTTTTAAAAAATAAAAGACATAGTTTTATAAGTTATAATTACTTTTAAATTTTGTAAACTAAAATGCTTACATTATCATCTAACATAATCATTCCCAAACCTATGACTTCTCCTTTCGTAACATTCACAGTATCCCACATTTTAGTGATTCAGACTTTAACTTTCCATTGATCTCTAATTGTGGAAATCTGTCGTAGGAATTGATAATTATGCATCATACCCTAGAATAAAAAAATAAAAATTTTCCATTAATTTGTTATTAAGTTATACAAGAATAAAGATTTACAAAATTTGAAAACACACACAATTAAAATAAACATTAAATAAAGCACTTCACCTTTGGAAAACATCATAAAAAACCTCAATGTATACGACATTATTTATGCAGGAATGCATATAATGATCGTTATTTTCAATTAAAAATTTTAATCCATTTGGTGATATTACTCTCGAAGCAACAACATATAATTGACCATGAGTGATTTGGCAAATAAACACCTACATTTTCAAATGTTTGTCCTTGACTTACGTTTATGGTCATGGCAAAACAAACTCTAACTAGAAACTGTCTTTGTGTTAAAGTGAATGGCCATTTTGATTCCCAAGGAGATATTTCCACTCGAGGGATGAAGAATCGATTCCCAACATTACTCCCAGTTATTGTTTCAGCTTCAATTAACTTAGAGCCTAATTTAGTGACAATTAATCTAGTACCATTGCAAAGCCCGACACTTTGATTTATGTTGCGCAATAGAATGATAGGAACCCCAACTTTTAATTCAATTTCATGATTAGGTACCCCAAGAAATTTAAGTGCATTTAGACATTCTTGAGGGTATAGGATAAATTGTTTTTCAACATTACCCGATCCCAGAGAAATCTTATCCGCACTAAGATTTTTTTTCTATTCACTAGGAAGCCTTGAAAGTATGTAATTATTTATTTTATCAACCACTTTATTAGTTGGTGATAAAATTGCTCAACCTTTTAAATAAGCTAGATCATTGAACCTATCCTCCACATCAGGATATGTATAATCAATAATCTGTTATACTAAATCACTCCCAGTAGGAATTAAAAACTTATCTGGAATTCTAATCCACGGTAAGTCTTCGCTTTCATTTTGTACAACTAAAGAAAGTTTCCCATCGCCTAAGTCTAGTAACGATTGGCTGAAATTTGATGTTGAACAGTCGAAAGAATTTCTCAACCTCATATTAATAGATAGAGTAAACAAATGACAATGTTCCCAAATATTAGATCTAGAAATTATAGATGCCACAATGTCACTTCTACTACCTCAAGGAACCACCGGTAAGATTTGCTTGAAATCACCTCTTAATAGCATTGTTTTTCCCCAAAAAATCTTTCGTTCAAAATCTAGGTCCTTAAAACACATAATATCATGTACATACGATCAACGGCTTCAAATACATGTTTAGACGCCATTAAAGCTTCATCCCATATGATCAAACTTGTTTTACAAAATAATTTAAGCAGTGGACTCCCCTATTTAACATCACAATATGAATCCTTATCCAACATTAGAGGTATCTTAAACCTAAAGCGTGTTGTTCTTCCTCCAGGTAGCAATAAAGCAGTAATTCTTGAAGGTGCAACTGCAACAACGATTTTACCTTAAGATCGGATCGAAGTAATAATTGTTCTCTATAAAAATTTTTTTTCTGTGTCCCCACTTCCATAAACAAAAAAAAAAATTCACCATGATCATTTTCCACATATTGAACAACAACATCATATACATGTTTTTGATCACTATTAAGCCCGTGATATGGGTGACAATGATCCCATAATAGTGCATCTCTATCATAATTCATTTTTTCTATAACTAAAGAATTTCGTTCATTTATGCTTAACCCTAAGTTCAGTTTAGGAATAACCTTAAACTCCCTTAATGATCTTCCATTTCTATTCATAATCATCTCTATGTCAAACAATGCATAGTTTTTACAGTTGTTCTGTGGTCATAATTAACTTCAGTCGTTTATATGCTAATATCTGTCGCCATAAAATATCTTCAGAGAGTAACTCCCAATTTTTCATCCATAACTCAGACTGTTCTGTAACATTGCAAAATAAAAGAATAATGACAAATAGATCATGCAATTGATGTCCAGTGGCCTATAGAGATGCTTCATGTAACATTTCATTCATTCGTGATGACCTTGAAGTAATCCCAACGCTTTATAGGTATTTTTAAAAGTCGGATAAATAACTCTAACAACTGTTCTTATATCTTCAAAGGAAGTAGCACCTTTTACAATATTAAGTAATATCCTTAGGAAACATTTTTTGCCAGAAGATGGATGTGCGTAAAATAATCTGTCGATAGCCTTCCCTTGTTTTCTAGGCTTCCACTCTTTTATACTTTTGTTCCAAACCCACTTTATTAGGAAATCAACATAAGTTAAACTCCTTGCATCCTCACGCAACTTATTTGTTCGCATCCATTCTGTGAAGATTGTCTTATTTACATGTAGCCTACTCAAAACATCACGTAAATCTTCATCATCACCAAAAATTACACTTTGTTCATATGGTAGATGGAATGTCAATCTTTCTACTACCGTCTCCTAGTATTGTATATCAAATTGAAATATTCTCTAGCATGCTTCAGAAGTTAATACATAATGACAATCTAAGTATCTTTTTATCTCATCAACTTCAATGATGGATTTCTTACCCATTTTCTTGTCAATTGATGCATTCTCCTTGATCAAGCATGTTGCTTTATCTTCCTCGTTACATATATACTTAAACAAATATTTGATGCATCTAGACTGGTTGCATAACTTGACATTAATATAAGAATCATATTTAACAACTAAATCCACATTATGAGGAACGACCCAAGTATTATCTAAGTCAATACCATTGACAGTTGTAGTCCTTGCATCATTTCTTTGTCTATATATAGGAAATCCATCTTCACTAATAGTTGTTTAGGAATGAAATTGTTTTGGGTAATGGTTGGAACCCATGCTGTTAACCATGCATGAGGATCTAGTGTTTACGTTTTCACATGGGTTGTGTATCATGAACTGCACAATTGCATTGAAAATAGTTAGTTCTGTTTACTTGTTAGAAAGCTCTGCAGATATCAAACAGTCTACTAAAGATGCATTTGTAGGCTTATCATCTGAAGTAAGAGACAATGCTATATGGGTATGTGGTAGGTCTCTTTTTTGGAATTCAATGGTGTATATGACTGCAGCAAGATATTTGAAAATCAAAGAATTGCAATTTAGCAAAAATAATAAAATATTTTTTGAAATTTAAATGCCACTAACCTGCTCTGACTTGCCCAAAATGTTGTCCTCTTGTTAAATCTTTAATTAGTTGGTCTAACTTAATCTTAAAAACTCTAGTGATAACATCGGGCCTATCTTTTGGTTTTTGCCCAAGGATTAACTTTAAGTATTCCTTAATCTCAGGCCATTTCGTGTTACCAGTGAAAGTTAAAAATAAATCAGGAGGACCTGTCCACCTACAGATTACCATTGAATCTTGATAGTTTTGCACCATATACCTTGGACTGCCAGTGATGGTTAAAGGTAAAATGATTCTTTTCCTTGCTAAAAAAGGTGTGTCTCCTTTCACAATGGCATCTTTTAAACCTTGCAAGATGTCACATCGTAACTTTGGTTGATTTTTCATTACCCAATCAAATTTTTCTGCTTGCATACAAGTGAAACAGTTAACCAACTACTGTTAGGTTAAACGACCACTATTAATTAGAGTATGGCCTTCATTCAATTGAAACTGCAATCAAAAAGCATGGTATTGATGTTAGGTAAGTTTTTTCCTTTTGAAATTGCTAGATTCTGCATCTTTATGCATTATGTTAGTGTGATATCCATCATCACCGTATAGAAACAGTAAATGATATTGCATTGCCATAAAACAGGGATATAGTTCACTAATATGCCGTAAGCGACCTCTACGCTCCTCTATAATCACATCTCGCCTACTGACTGATTCTTCTCCACTTCCAGCAATTAGAGCAGTAACTTTTAATGTAGTTGGCAAATTATACTACCAACCATCCTTTGTGTGTTGACCATTCAGCTTGCTACATACAGGTTTGTAATCAAACTTCTGAAACCTGTCTCTCACCATAAATATCCTTGCAAGTTGATTGTGCTCATCAAGCATTGCTGGCAGCCCATGAACAATTTTAGGATCCAATCTATCGTTAGATTGATCGAATGTCATTATCTTTATCCTATTGCTAACCTCATTCTATGTATCATATATATACAACTGTGCAAATTTAGGTCTAGCATCATTGCTTGGCAATAAAAAGCCAATCTTATGATGGTTTTTTCCACTTATTCTAAAAACATATGGCCATTGCCATCATTAATCTTCTTATCTATGACCCTACTGGTAGAAGTGAATGCAAACATGGAATTATATGCTCGAATGTTGTCTTAAAATTTTGCAGCACGTTGACCACCATTACGATCAAATAGTTATCTTAAGAAATAAGGAGGGGTTTTCAATAAAGGTAGTTAAACTTTTCCATTGAGACAACACAACCCAAATTTTGGATTCTTCATATTTCGATGCTTATCGAGCCTTCATACCACATTATTGCTCCATAACATTCACAAACTATAGTAGGTCCTTCAAAGTTCCACGGTTCTAAATATTTTCTTAAAATTAATATATATAGATGATAAGAATTTTATATTGACATAATAGTTTCTTTAATTATTGTAAAAATTTTTATTTGTAACTTACTTGTGTGTATTGTTTGAGCTCTACTTCCTTCTCTTTCAAATTCACCTCGACAACCATCCTCCTCTATAGGTTTTCATCATCTACAATAGTTGTACTTCATTTAAATAAAAAAATGAATTTTTATTCTTCTAAATCTTAAAAATAGATATAAATTTACCTTCTGGGCAATCGTCTACATCAAAATCAAGATACATGGATGATTCAAGGTTTAAACCTCTCTAAGATGTGGTTGATGAACTTGTTGCATTAAATACGAAAGTTTCAGAAGAATTCACACGGTCAGGATGGATAAAAGGATTAGTATTTAATGTCAATGATCTAGGAATTGGCAACAATGGGCTTCTTGAAAAATGACATGCTGGTGTCTCAGTTGGAATGTAATGTAATTTCATCGACATTGGTGGCATGATCAAATCAGCCATTATTTGTCCCAAATTCTGACATGAATTCTATTGCATTATCATATTATTACCCAAGAAGGGCACGAATGAAGAAGCCGTATTGGTCGATCCTATCATATTAGGACACACATTTTCCAAGTCTGTACTCACCAATGAATTTGGTTTCACATATGGAATCGATGTTGAAATGCTTAAGGGAGAAGCAAATGGGTTGAGATTATTTTATGGAGTTCCAATAGAAGAGTTGCATGAACGAACATTTCTTCCATGTTTACGTATGTTCAAAATATCCTTTCGTTGTCGCCTACATTCTTTTGACTCCATTTTTCTACCTATTGATAATTGTAACTAAAGAAAAGTTATACGTAGATCCTAGATATAAATCTCATGGGTGTGGAATATATACATATAAGATTTAGATGTGCAATAACATTTTGATCAAAAAATATATTTTAAATATTTTATGATAAGGATTTTAAAATATTTATTAATTCTTGATTTATTTAGTTTCATTTAAAAAATAATTTTATTATAGGAAATTCAATTTTTTTGGCAAAAAAAGAAGCAAAATATAAATACTAAAAGTAATTCAACAATAGTTCAAATAGCATAGACATGGTACAACATACCTTAAGTTGACTTTTTTAAGTTGAATGACTTACCAAAAACAAAGGATGATGAAAAATTTGTAGAAAAAAGCATATGAAATTGAGAAATCTCCACTTGAATAAAAATGTGAAGGTAATTTGTGAAACTTAAATAACTTATTGTACCAAATTTGTGAATTTACTTTTCAATATAAGCTGAGCTATTGATACAATTATGGACATCATATCATAATATGCATTTTTTAAAATGCACTACATCTTATCATTATTATTAATAACACTTTGCAATGAACATTCCCTAAAACAAATGTTAATAAAATGAACTACTAACAACTTTTCTAGTGACAAGGATTGAATCCAAGAACTTATTCAAGAACTTGATATTGAAATCGGACATCCACGTAATATCTGATGTTTGGGTTTTGTTTTACGCATACTTGTGTTGATAGAAAGAGTTGAAGTTCTCATTGATCTCATCTTCACATATCTCTTCAAAAAATCTTTAATAAGACTGGTATAGTTTATTTTTTTAATCTTATCAGACTTCGAAAGCTTTCTAGATACACTTTTGGATATCAGTTAGAAATGAGTTCCTTAATATAAAATATTTAACATTATCACTTTTAATATCTTTGTTACCCTATCAAATCAATTCTTGGATTTTATTATTCACAATGATGTCATTATTTGGATCCATTCAGTAGTTTAGCAAATCTTGCATTAGTCTATCAACTCTTCGAAAATGAGCGGCAATCCTAATCACCATAGGTTTTTGAATGATTAAAGCCATTTCTGTAACAAATAAAGATAAAAAAATAATATATTTAAGAAATTATATATATTATCATTATGCTTAAACTTTATGCTTTGTAATATATATAATATATAAATATGTATTATTTAGAATATAGATTTAATATATCCGTATGCTTAAACTTGATGCAAATGCAAATTGCACGTCCATTTTCACATTTGTAATTGGTTTCAATTTACATTTTAAGGTAATCTCTATCATATTATATGTATCTTTTCTCTAATACTTGATAATAACAAAATATAATACAATAATATTAATATTATTATTCAATAAAATTTAATTTAAAATTACGTTCTACTTTTATATAATTTTTTTAAAAAATTATATACCTCCTGATGCAAGCTTGGCGTTAATTCTAGTTTTTATATAAAAATAAATTCTAACTCGAAAGAAGCATTCATGATTTTCTTAACATAAATTGGAAAGTTAACTTCCTTTATATATTGCTAGAAGACTCTTACTCTATTTCGCTGTGCAAGAAATAAAAAAATACATATATGATCAAAGGCACAATGTAAAAAATTCAATTAAACAATAATAATATAACACAGATACTGAAAATATTAAACAAATAAAATCCAAACTGCTTCTACCTTTGTGATATGAATAATATAATTTGGAAGCATACTTTATCGAAAACTGAATATAAATATTAATGAATGCTTTTATTTAAATAAAATTGATATCTTATCTATTTTTTTTTAAATTTTGATAAAGTTGATTGTTTAGATTTATTTATATAAATTTTATTTAAATAATTATTTTATTTAAATAAATATATGATGATACGTATTACATCATTTTTTGTTTTAATATTTAACTTTCTTTAAGACATATGCCACTTTTATAATTTTATTTATCTATTACATGATTTTATTTTTTTACATTATTTTATTCAATTCTTTCTATTTGTTACATATTTCACATACAATTTATATTTTCACTTTTTAGCATTTTGGTAAATTTCCTAATGTATTGATATGTTTGTTAATTTTTTTTATAGAACAACATATTTTTATTTTCTTATATTCTTTAAAAACATATTATATTGGATCAATTCTTTTTTTCATTTTGATATATATTTGATATGTCCTAATCTTTTTCACATTTTTTTTTTAAATTTTGATAATGATCATAGTAGTAAAATTTAATTTTATAATGGTATGTTATATTATATAAAATTTAAAAATTTAGATATAATTACAGAGAAAATACTAATTTAATTTTTAACACATATAATCATGGAAGAACTAAATAAACAAAATTATAAAAACAATATATATATATATATCTATATATATATGTATCTTAAAGCAAAGTTAAATACTAAAATAAAAATTTAATGTAACATGTATTGTTAAGCTTTAAAGTGATACTTATTTTTAAATTTATAAAGAAACAATAAGACATTAGAAAATTCAAAAAGATAAAAATAATATATATAGT
>JBBYHM010012276.1:0-11321 GCA_038381775.1 Adansonia rubrostipa
TCACTTAAATTTGATTTTAAAAGATTTGAAAATAAAAATTTGAGTTATAAAAAAAATTAAAAAATTAACATAAAATTGTTATTAAATCAAAAATTAAAGCTTAGTTTTTTATCATCTTTTATTATCTGAATCATTCAAATTTTGATTAAAAAAATCAAAGAAAATTTTTTATTAAATTTTATTTTAAAATCATACAAAATTAAAGTTATAATAATAAAATTCAATTAAAAATAAAATTTAACAACAAAAATCAAATAAAAATAAAATAGCAAAATTTAATATTAAATAAAACTATACAAAATTAAAGTTATAGTAATAAAATTTAATTAAAAATAAAATTTAACAACAAAAATTAAATAAAAATAAATAATAAAATTTAAGATTAAATAAAATTATATTGATAAATTTACGTTTAATTCAAAAATATAATAATAAATATTAATTAAAATATAATATAATATTAAATTTAAATATTATTTTTTAAGAAAAACAGTTGATGACGTCAGTTATCCTTTAACTATTTCTCCTCTTCTTTAAAACCCAACACTCCCTCTCCCTTTCCCATATCCTACCGTTTTTTGTTTTTAAATCTCTCTGAAATTATCATTTTCCCTCACGTTCTCGCTGTCCAAACGAGGAAAAGAAAAAACCAATGGGAAGAGACGATTTATACATAACGGTTCCAAGTTTTTTTCGGTGTCCGATATCGTTGGAAGTGATGAAATCCCCAGTGAGCTTGTGCACGGGCGTAACATATGACCGAGCCAGCATCCAACGGTGGCTAGACAGCGGCCACAACACGTGTCCGGTCACAATGCAAGTTCTCCAAAGCAAAGAGTTGGTTCCGAACCGGAATTTACAACGGCTTATCCGGATCTGGTCCGACTCAGTCGCTCGCCGTCAACGCGACGCCGACTCGGTTGTTGTTGCTCCCTCTCAACATCAGCTCAAAGTCTTGGTCGAACAGCTCGACAGCAATTGCTTTTCATCGTTGACGGAAATCGTTTGTTTCGCGACAGAATCCGAGGAGAACCGCGAATTCCTCGCGAGAATGGACGGGTTTTTGAACAAGGTGTTCGATTTCATGAGGAATGGGGAATCGGACATCAAATTAGCCGAACAAGTTCTTAAGATTTTCGATTTGATGTTAAATAAAATATCGGACAAGAAGCCATTGTTGGAAACGAATTGCTTATCGACGATTCTGCTGGTTCTACAACGAGGGAGTTCAGATTCACGAATCCAAGCTGTTCGATTACTGGAGTCCATCGCGATCGACGAAGAGTCCAAGCTCAAAATAGCCCAAAAAGGTGAATTAATACCCGAATTAGTGAAATCATTAAGCAAAGAGAAGGACCCAAGATTGATCGAAGCAAGCTTATCTTGCTTGATCGCAATCACAACGCCAAAACGCATAAAAAACAAACTAATCCAACATCAAACAATCCCGGAATTAAAGAACCTCTTATCCGAACCAAACACGATCGTCTCGCTAACCGAGAAGTCACTGAAACTGCTGGACTCATTGTCGTCTTGCAAAGAAGGGAGAACGGAGATATGGCATGACTCGACATTGTTACAAGGGATCGTGCGGAAAGTGTTGAAAGTGTCGAGCAAGGCGACGGAACACGCAGTGACGATACTTTGGAGCGCTTGTTATTTGTTCAGAGACGAGAAAGCGCGAGCAGCGGTGGTCAGTTGTAGCGACGGGATGACCAAGTTCTTGTTGCTGATGCAGAGCAATTGCTCCCCGGGGGTTAGGCAAATGTCGTCGGATTTGCTCAAGATTTTTCGGGTTAATTCCAAGTCTTGTTTATCAAGCTATGATACTAAGACTACCCATATTATGCCCTTTTGATGAATTTCGCCTCTGCTTCCTTTCTCTTGCTTATGTTGAGAAGATTAAAGGGAAAAAAAAAAAAAAAAACCCCAAGTTTGTAATTGTAAATCAATGGAAAATTTTGTTATTAAAGAGAGATTCGTTTTATTTTCTTTTATTTGATTCGTATAATAATTATTTTATCATAAATTAATTTGATATGTTATAAAAATATGATTATTTAGTTAGGTAAATCATTTTACAAAATATTTGATTTTAATTTTATTTGACTTTAAGTCAAAATAATCATTTTGCACATTTTCATTTTACATAATAAATATTTTAAATTTAAATAAAATATAAAATTATTTTTTAAAATTTTAATATTTTTATTAAAAATTTAAATTTTATAATATTTTAAATTTATTAAATTAAATTATTATATCTTTTTCAATTTATTTTAATTTTATAAAATTATTATTTTATTTTAATAAATCAGATGCAACGTGAATGTTTGGCGAGTAATTGGAATCAAATTGGCGTTGGCACCGGTAAAATTGCTAATTGATTGATGGTTTGTTTGTTTGTTTGCTCGCTTGCATTGATTGTTGGGATTTCGAGAAGGTACCGTTTTTTTTTTTATATACAGTGGAAAAGGACAAAGCAGTGGCTCATTCAATACCCAGTCATAAATGGCAGCTTCGAGTTGTGGGTACTGCTAGTTCTCGGAGTCAATGAAGGGACTGCAAGTGACAGCAATGACTCAGTGCTGCTTGCTGGAACTTGTTTGTTGTGGTTATAGATTTGGGTAACGGATGACTTTTAAGCTCGCGTCAAAAGTTTCTTGTAGTTATAGATTTACTGCTGCAATCGTCAGTGAATATTACGCCTTTCTTGTGTTTCCTGCTGACAAAAACCATGCCAAAGGAAACGGTGAAAGTCTATTACAAATTTATGTATTATAATAAATAAAAATATTTTAATTTTTATATTTTTAAAATTAAAATAAATAAAAAATAATTAATCATATTAAAAAAATTATTTTAATATTAATAAAATATTATCATATCACATGATGTAGATTTTACATTTTATACAAATAGATTTGGATTTAAGGTTGAGTTTGAGTATTTTTTATAAAATTTAAAATTACGCATTATATGATATATTAATATTTTATCAGTATTCAAATAATTTTTTAATATTGTTAATTATTTTTTTATTTGTTATAATTTTAAAAGTATACGAATAAAAATATTAAATTTAATAATATAAGGATTATAATGTTTCTTTAATTATAGTACAAGGACTCTTAGTGAACTTTTATCCAAAGAAAATACTAGTAATTTTTTTTATAATTGTAGTTGTTGAGTTTTGATTTTTGATCATTGTAATTGAGAGTGATATTATCAAATGATTGTTGGCACTAACAAATTTTTATGAATAGTAAGACTTTTCAATATTAAAGACGATACAATTATGCAATAAAAATATGGTATAAAAATTAATATATGATATAAAATATGATATAACATAAAAAATCCTAATAAAATATAAATATATGAATGTTTTAAAAATTCATATAATACAAATTATTAACATATTTTTATTTATATAAATAGACTATACCTCGAATATAATTATGATATGATAAAATATATAAACGAAGTATGGATAAAAGAATTTGCGGGTCAAATGAATTTTTAATATAAGTTTTAGGAATGTAAAAATTTTCTATCATATTTATATTTCGTTTGAACAAAAATAAATTGCCCATTTAGATGGTGTTTTGTATGAAGTGATTTTTTTTATAAATCAAAAGTGATCTAATAACCGTGATTATATTAGCATATTTAGTAATAACTTAGAAGTTTTATGTAGTAGTGATTTAAATCACTAAAAATGATCAGATCATTTCATTGTAAAATTTGGATCTCATAAAAAAATAAAAAATTTTATCACCAAAACAGAGTAATCTTCAAAATTATTTTAAAATCAATTTATCTTCAATACTAATATCCATTAAAATATGTTTATTTAAAAATTTTTAATTTTTATAAACAAATCCCTATTTACATGACTAATATTATATCAAATATAATAATTTAAAATCACTGATGATTAAATTATCTTATCATGTTATCATTACGATAAACTTTTAAAAAAATACCGAACACTATCTTAAAGTTTTTTTTTGTTTACTCTCATTCAATTTTTATGGACATCCTCTTGCATCTCTAAAAGAATTGTTGACCTGATGCCTGAACTTGAAGAAAGTATTGGTTTAATTGTTTATGGAGTTGATCAATAATAGATTTGAAGCATTAATGCATAATTAGAATTACATCTACCTTTCTAATAGGAACTTATGGGCATGAAGTAAACTTAGATCTAGTAATTCATGTATTTTATTTTATTTTTATATATTTTATTACATAATAATTATATTTAAAGTATTTATATTTATATCAATTTTGATACATTAATAATTTATATTATATGTATTTTAAGAATATAATTTTATCGTATCATATTTTATTATTTTATACATTTTATATTTAAATAATCATATTTAATATTATTAGGTTTGTAATCTCACAAAAGAGTTGGTAAGATAAGAAAGCTTGGTAAAAGAATAAAGATACAAAAAACTTATAATTCAGGTTTAATTCAATTTATTCAAACGACAACTAATTCTAATATTTCGTAACTTGAATTTCAATATTAATGTATCTTTTTATTCTCCAATTATGACTCCTTCGAAAAAAGGGGAAAAAAAAAAAAACTTTGACAAGAAAAGCAAATATTGGGGCGAAATAATTTGATATAAAGCAAGAAGACAAGGAGTTTAAAGGTAGACAGAGGAGATAGTGTTGCTGCCATTGCTGTAAAGGGTTTTGCTTTGCTGACTGTAATAATGTAATTTGAGCACTTGTCAATTCAATTTAAAATTGAGTCACTTAAATAATAACTATAAATATCAATTAAAGGTTATTTATTTATTATTTAAAAATATATTTAATAAATTATTTTTTTATATTATGTTAATTAGTACAATTAAACATTGCTTAATAGTTTATTTTAAAATTATATTAGGCAATTTGGTTTTTCAATTCAGAAAGTAACGAAAGGGATTGGAATCACAATCTAAAAAAAGAAATTTGATGAAGGTGGAGGGAGATATATTTGAAAACTCCAATCTCTCTATCTATATCAATGCATGGATACTAGGATGATTAGCCCTTGATATCGCCTCCACTTTATATTATATATATATATATAAACCCCTTGAATATAAGATCAAAAGAAAGGTTTTGATAAAAGGGGAGTGCTTGAGCCACTATATAAAATTTCTTAATTGCAACCAAAAAAGTCTAAATAAAAGGCGTTGTTTTGTATTGGATTTAGGTTTTGAAAAAGTTCGGGGATTGGTTACGGTCCCGTTTAGTATTATTATTAGCACTATTTTTGAGGAAAAAAAATGTTTTTCATTATGAAAATAATGTTAAACGGATAAAAATTGTTGACTTTTGCTTTAAAAACCTTGATTTGAAAACTTAAACGAAAAAATAACAAAAATAAAGTTTTGGTTATTTGAAAAGTTATTTTTCGATGAAATGACTTTATTATCTTCATATGTCTAAACTTTTATCATTTTAAATATACATTTTTTTGACATTTCAACTCTTTAAAATATTTTTTTATAGCAGTATTAAACATTCAAAAGTTTTTAAACTAAATTTTTTTCATCACATTTTTTTTTTTCAATTCAACATGCATAGCGAACCAAAAGTTGGGAGGGGACTCCAAGCACTTGAAAGGCCTTTACCTTTTTCTTTTGGGTTTTTTTTCTCCTATTATTATTAGAAAAATTATTTTATACGTAGACAGTTAAGTTTAAAATAAAAATTTTTAAGATTCTTGTAAAATTAAAAAGTATTTATTATCAATATATCAAATACTGATTCTTATCATTATTATTATTAATTCAAAACAATTAAAAAATCTAAATTAATTCGGACTCAAATTGATATAATCTAAATTTCTTTTAACTAAAGTTTAAAATAATTTGATCCAAAAAATTTAATTCAAATTCAACATGTATAGTTCATTTCCCCGCCTCTAGTTTTTGGAGTCCAAATTGTTGGATATAATTTTGTGGGACATTTTAAGACCCCTTGGCTATGATGCTATCAAAGTGAACACCTCTCACGTGAACTTTTTATTGAAGTCGGATAGTTTTTTTTTTTTTTTTCCCACTCACATATTGGAATAAGAAAACAAATCAATAAACAAATAAAGCTAAAGGGTATTTGGGATTTTGTAGGAGTGGGGACAATGCAAATGCAAGGTTAATTCAAAATAGGTTTGGCAATGTATATTTATATTGTCTATACATGTTTTTATATATTATAATTATATTTAAAATATTATATAAATTTTGATAGATTAATAATTTATATTATATATATTCTGACAGATTTATATTTTGTATCATATTCATTTTATTTTTATATAAGATCATATTTTATATTATATTTTTATTATTTTTATTATTACATGCTTTAATAATTACTGTTTTTTTCTATTGTTGTTTACTCTGCCAACGCATTCGGAGTAGAGTGAAATCCAAAATAAGCCCAGCTAATTTTTTTACCTTTATTATTTTTATTTTTTTATGAAATTATAATACGAATATAACATTTTCAATAAACGAAATCATTCTAATTAATGTGATAAGATATATATATATAAATATTATTAATACAACAAGTTAAATACATGTATTTTTTTTGTATTTAAAATTTTAAAATATTTAATAATTTTTTATTTTTATATTTATATAATTAATATGAAAAAAATATAAAATATGATCAATTACAAAATTTAAATCTCACTAAGAATTAGACTTTGTCTCAAGTAACAAACTGCGTTTTGTTATAGGCTTGAATTAATTGGCCCAAAGGGCCAAAACTGAAAAGGAAGTTGCAAAGTGAATTAATTGGCTCAGACTCAGACCCAAAATCTGAACAAATTCTCTACAAAATATTATAAAAAATAAAAATAAATTTTCAAAAAAGTTACAACAATTTTATTTCTTTTCTAATAATTATTTTGTTCTAAAATTATAAAATTATAATATTATTGAACCATTACTGTATTTCGTAATTCTAATTTTTGCCCTTTTGTTCTTTTATCGCATTTGCCAGCCCCCTAAGAGCAAAATTGCGCAAAACAGAAGCCACCTTCCTCACAACATGTAGAAAGAAAAATTTTGTTGAAGTGCGTTTTAAAGGTAATACCTAAGATTTTATCATGTATAACAATATTTTTATTTTATAAATAAAAAATAAAAAATAATAAAAATCAGTTAATACATTTAATATAAAATAAATAATATAAATATTACAATAATTAACTTTGAAAAATGTCTTATCAACTGTTATTATCAAAACCCTAAAAAAGTAAATAAAAATTTATGTTTGATATATAACAATGTATAAATTTATACATTATTAATGAATCATTTTATCATCTTATTAAAATAAAATTATTTATATTTAATTAAAAATTTTAATAAAGTAAACGTTAACTGATTCAATGATAATTTATGTATTTATAAACTATCAATTAGACTTATTAATTTTTATTCAAATCTAAACTTAATCAACATGATTTGACTAAAAAAATTAACAACTTGAATCCGAAATAATTCAAATTCAGAATAAGCTCGAAATGAACTAAATTTGAAATGACCTGAATCTGATAAATTTGAATGTTAAATCTTATTAATCCAAATCTTAATTGACTTAAAATTGAAATAACTAAAACCTAAAATATTCAAAATCAAAATATCTTAAAATTAAATTTTTAAAACATAAATAAAAATTTAAATTAACCTAAATAATCTAACCCATAATCTGTATCAAATTCGAATATAAACTCGAACAATAATTGAAAGCTCATCCTTTTTGGGTTTTGGCAATGATGGCTATGAGCGAAATGAGAACAGCTACGTGTTCCATGCCAACTCCATGTACATTTTTAATTGGAAAGAGAGAGAGAGAGAGAGAGAGAGAGAGAGAAGTGAGTGCAAATTTTGGGAGTTGGCAATGCATTATTTTCTATAATGAAAGACCTGCCAACCATTGGTGGCACACGATACATCAACATCCAAATTATTTTAATATGTTGCTTTTTTTCCCAAGAAAATTGCACTTTCTTTTTTTTTTTTTGGTTTCCACCCTGTCCAAACCCTGTTTTGGCCACATAATTTGCATTCCTAAGAATTAAGATACGTGTTTGATTATAATCTTTCCTTTCCTACTAGGGAAAAACACCATATATTCTTTGATTTGATGCTTCTACTCTACCGCTTTTCATTTTATTTTATTTTTCATTTTTGATTTCTTTTGCAATTTTGTAGTATTTATTTGTACTTTTTTCTAAATTATAAAAAATTTAAATAAGTTTAAATACGTAACCAATTAAATGCAAGTTCAATGGGAATTTAGTTTCCACTAAAAGAAGTCAGCATCCAAAGTGAATAGTTGGAGCACTGAGAATTTTTGATCTATTGACTTCAATAGCTGTAACCGAACTGTGTTTCGATATTCATTCAGCCTAGAATCAATTCATGATAAAGGAAAAGTCTGAATTTAAATATAAAATTACAAATAATCCTATATTTAAGCGATATAGGATAAAATTATTTTAACATAATGATTATTAATATTTTTGTATTGAAAGAGTGCTAATAAGATATCTTAAGAGCGATTATAGAATAATTTTACAATCATTATTTTATGATTTAAAATTTTCTATCACTTATATTTAACACAATTAATCATCGTAATATTTATTACATCAGTAACTACAATAAATATACAATTAAAAATGTATTTAAATTCCTAATACTAATATATATATGGTGACATTATTATGATTGAAAGCGAAATTAAGGGCCAGAGGGTTTAGTGGGGATCTCTTTCGGCTTCCTTTTGTTATCCTTATTGTTAATATATATATATATATATATATCATTTCTTCTTTTAAAAATAAAAAAGACAAAGGAAAACGAACTATTTTTTTTATATAGAGAAAAGGATCTGGCAATCCGATTGTTCAACAACTGATTGAAAAATATATTGATGCATAAAACTGTATAAATTTTTTATGTTACTTGAACAACTGTTAAATTTGAGCCAACCTTACATGGAGTCTCCATTGATGTTGAAAAATAGAAGGAAAAAAAAAATGTTGATGGACTCCCAGTATTAAAATCTTTTCGTAGTATTTTAACTTGAATATATCTCTGACAAATGTTTGAGGATAATCTAATCAACGTTTAAAATTAAACTATAAAAAAAATTCATCAAAAAATTAGAAAAAAAAAGAAGAAATGATAGAAAGGAAAATCCTAAAGTAGGTAGGCTAAATATATGATCACATGCTCCTACTGATATTGGCTTTAATTGCCTATTTTCTATCATTATTATTACTTAAGTAATTAATGCAGGATTTTCGTATCTCGAGGGGAAATGATCTTTCCTTCTAATTTAATCATAGGTAGTAATTAATCATAATGAATCTTCTTAATCAAATGGATCACTGACATCTCTCACCTAGAAAATAGAATTGATATTTCGTGCTAAAAGAATGAAAACATAAAACAGATAAATATTAATTTTTAAAATATAAGATTATGTGTTATTATTTTTAAATTATAAGTTTTTTATATTTTTTATTTGATGTAAATGTTAATATATTAATATATTTATTTAATATTTAATATTTAATATTTAATATTTGTATTGTATAATGTTTGGAATCAACGTTTCTAACTATCAAAGCTTAAATTCCAATTGAAGCAGATACAAAAAAATTGACTCAACGGCAGGCTAGTAAATGGTTGGGGGGACTTGGGGGAATGTGCAATTTCCAAGTCAAGTTCTCAAGGGAGGTTGAGGAGAAAGCAACTAGCTAGGAATTGAATTGAGCATGTGATCGTGAGGGGGGGTGGGGTCAATATTTCAATTATCAAATAATAAACCCTGCTGCTGCTTCAATGTCCATAGATTTGGTAAGCTAGTGAGAAATCCCTTCTTGAGTGATATACTACAATTTAATATGCTTGAATTTGCATTTGGTTGTTGTCTTTCATTTTATAGTCAAAAATCATCATACTGTATAAAAGAAATAATAGTAGCAATTTCGTGGTTAATTATACTATAGGAAATAGTGATATATTCAAACTATTTGATAAGCAAATGCTATCATGCAAAAAGCTATATCTCTATAATATTTTTGTAAAATATCTCTTAATTTATTTTTTGAGAAAATTCTTGTATGTTAATTTTTAGCTAATTTTTAAATAAAAATAAAAATAAAAATATAGAATTATATCACATTAAATTTTAAATATTTTATAAAATTAATTATTTTATCAATTGATTTTAAGTTTAATGTATAAAATGATATCAAAGTTTTCGGATATTGACAATCACTTTTCCATGTAGTATTTCCTTCACCCAATATTTTGTGGTCCATTGGGTTGTGCGTTAATTACTTCTCCGATTCTTCTACAACTTGTACTTTTTTCTACACTTGGGTCAACGTGTTCATTTGACTTGCATGTAAGAGCATATTATTAAAACTTGAGGATAAGGACTATTTTTTATCTAAGTTAAGTTTTTAAGATAATTAATAATCTATTTTTAAACAATTACTATATTTAATATTATTGATTAAATAGTAATTTAGATGAAATTAATTTAAATTACAAAATCTAATTTGTATAGAAGTCTTAATGCAAATAATATACAAGTAATTACAATATAGAAACAAAATACACCTTTTGCTTGCTTAGAAGGGAATATGAAATCATTAATAATAGAAGATTTTGAGGAGATATGTACTCAACGACTAAAGAGGTTGATATGCTTATATGGCAAAGATTGCCACTAGATTTGTACACATGCGATAATTTATTAATAAAATAGCAAAACAATAACAAAGCAAGTTTTGTACATTTAGTTGAAAATTATTGCTTAAAATACTTCACACATTTTCGGACATTACCACACGAAGCCATTAATTATTAAAGAATTATAGTGATTACATATATTTTGGAGATAGTTGTCAAAGTGATATTAAAGAAATATTTTCAAATCCAAATGCAGCAATTATTGGTAAATTTAATGATTTCTTATATACCTTGAACAACTTTTCCTTTTTTTTTTTTAATATGAACTTAAAAATATTAATATACCAATTGTCTTTTGAACTATATATATATATATATATTTATGATTTGATACCTAAAAAAAAATTTATTATTAGATATTTAAATTTTAATTTCGTCACGTACGTTACTTTAAAGCTTAACAATTGATAACGTGTTATTTTTTTATTAATAAAAACATGACACGTGGTACTGTTAAAACATTAGAATTTATGAAAATTATTATTAATTATTTTAAATAAAAATTTTAAAATAAAA
>JBBYHM010012308.1:0-11321 GCA_038381775.1 Adansonia rubrostipa
CTTTGAGTTATTTTTTCAATCAATGGATGACAATCCTTTTCACTCAATCTTTTTATGATCAAAGGTACTCCTAGGTACCTAATAGGAAGTTTGTTGATCTTAAATCCAATTTATGAGCCTCTTTTACTAAAAATCTTAGGTCATTCTAGAGCAGAAAAGTTTACTTTTAAAGGGATTTTATTACAGGCCAAAGATTTGGAAAAATACATCCATAATGCTTGTAATAGCTTTAAAAGATTCTAAACACCCTTTGACAAAGATAAGTAAATCATCAGCAAAACATAATTGTGTAGGATTAAGCTTCTTAAATTTTGGGTGATAATTGAAGACTCTAAGGGCAGCAGTTATGTTTAAAAGGCTTGATAACATGTTAATTGCAATTACAATTAGGTATGGGGAGATTGGATCCCTCTTTCCAACTCCCTCAACTCTACCAAAAAGTTTACAAGCCCTCTTTTTAGAGCAAAATTGAGAACTTAGGAGTGGTAATATATCCTCTTGTCGAATACGTTAAGATTTTTAGGAATCCCACAATTGATAGGGCTTGCAAGATGAAGTTTCAATCTAAGAATCAAATGCCTTAGATCACTTTTAATAGCATACCTTGGGGACATGTTTAACTTTTGGTAGCCACAAACAATCACCTAGGTTAGTAAAACATTATCAGCAAGATTTTTTCTTTGACAAAATCATTTTGGTTGGCAAAAATAACAATGTTAGGCACTTTTTCAATCTGTTGGCTAGGATTTTAATGATACATTTATATATGGTTGTGTAGTAAGAGATGGGCCTGAAATCAAACATTTTACTAAGGTTAGGAACTTTAAGAATTGGAGTAATGAAGGTAGAATTAAAAGTTGGTAGCATATTCCTAGTTTTGAAGTAGAATTATATAGCATCCACCACATACTTCCTAACAATAGTCTAAGCACGCAAGAAAAATTAGTAGTAAATCCATTAGGTCCCAATGCTTTATTTGAAAGTTTTTCTTGAAGGTATTTCATTAAAAACTCTTGAAGATATTTCAAATGCTTCCAAATCCTATTTTGAGGATATTTTAGAAAAGACTTCCAAAGCCTCTGTTAAGGATATTTCAGTAAAACTTCTAAAGCCTCTTCCAAGGAAATTTCATTAAAAACTTTCAGAGCCTTTCTTGAAGATATTTTTAAAAGTTTCCGAAGCTTCTTTTGAAGATATTTCAAGAAAAAAAAAGAAACCTTCCAAAGCCTCTTTTCAAGATATTTTAGCAAGATCTTTAAAGTCTTTGTCAAGGATATCTTATTAAAAACTTTTAAAGCTACTCTCAAGGTTAGTTCAAAAGCTTTCAAAGCCTCTCTTGAGAATATTTCAACAAAACCTCTAAACCCTCCCTCAAGGATA
This sequence comes from Adansonia rubrostipa, assembly GCA_038381775.1. Taxonomy (NCBI): domain Eukaryota; kingdom Viridiplantae; phylum Streptophyta; class Magnoliopsida; order Malvales; family Malvaceae; genus Adansonia; species Adansonia rubrostipa. The sequence continues at coordinate 1,381 of JBBYHM010012308.1, forward strand.
TTTTATTAAAACCTTTTAAAGCCTTTCTTAAAGATATTTCAATAGCTTATAAAGTGTTCCTTGAGGATGTTTCAAAAACAAAACTTTCAGAGCCTCTTTTGAGGATATTTCAGCAAAACCTCTAAAGCTCTCTTGAAAATGTTTAATTAAAAATTGCTAAAGCTTCTCTTGAGGATGTTTCATTGAAAATTGCCAAAGCTTTTCTTAAGGATATTTTAAAAGCTTTCAAAGCCTCTCTTGGGGATATTTCAAAAAACTTCCAAAGCTTCTCTTGAGAATGTTTTAGTAAAACTTCTAAAGCCTTTCATGAGGATGTTTCACTAAAAATTGCCAAAGTCTCCATTGAGGACATTTCAAAAAACTTACAAAGCCTCTTTTGAGGATATTTCAACAGAACCTCCAAAGCCTCTTTTAAGGATATTTTATTAAAATTGCTAAAGCCTTTCTTGAGGGCGTTTCATTAAAAAACCTCTAAAACCTCTTTTGAGGATATTTCATCAAAATTTTTTGAAGACTCTCTTGAGGACATTTCATTACAAAAACTTTAAATCTTTTCTTGGGATATTTCAAAAACCTTTCTTGAGTGTATTTCATCAGTCCTTTAAAGCTTATTTCAAAAATGTTTTAGATAGAAAAGTTTCAGGCCTTTCTCAAAGATATTTTTAACACCTCGTAAGGAATTTTATTTTCAATTTTCAAACCAATCCCAAGGATGCTAATAGTTATAGCCTAGTTAGAACATTTTTCTAAAACTTTGTAGACACCTATCTTCGTACGTGCCTTTTTTTCTGATAGTCTAAAAATATCATAGACTGAAAGTCAAGTTATCATACTTATGGGGGTCAACCTCCTCATAAGGACTAAGGTTTTGGATCTATTTGGCCATGCCTAAATGGCCATTTGAGCACACGATTGAAAAATTATAGTTTCAACGATCATAGAGAATAAATCTCGAATAAAAAAGACGAGTACAAAGGCAAAAAATTAACTTTTAATTACCTTTTTGTAAAATTTTGAAATTTATTTTTGCATATGACATCATGATCATATTTCCCATTTTTGAAAATTTTTTGGATTTTTTTTAGAATTTTGAAAGTCAATGATCATATATTTTTACTGATTTTCGTGTAGTTTTTATGCTGATACTCACCCTGAAAATTCTAAATGTTCAAAAAAAGTCTATATTGGCATTTTATACCATGAGGTGTCAAGTTAATAGTTTCGTTAATTAATCTCAAAATTTTTACAGTACCGTTAGTTTCCAGCTCATATTTTTTTGATAAAATTTGTTCCAAATTTTGAAATTTTACTTTTATCAATTAATATCTATGGCAATGTGTTGAATTTAGCTCATTTCTTCTAAATTTGGATTTATTTTTGGGATTTTCTTGTTTCCAAAGTGCAAAATTTTCTACTCCATAAGGTTTTCAGTGGAACTTTCTCAAGTTTAGGATTTCAAACACTTTTCAATATTTTCAATAAATACAAAATTCAGCCTTTTGAAACTTAATTCATTTTTTTAATTTTTTTTCAAATACATATTTTCTTTGAAAGGGTTCTTTTTTTTGGTAAATTTTATGAGTTTGAAAATTTTAATCGCTCTTTTTTACACTTAAAATTTCTTAATTTATTTACAAAAAATTTTTCAATTATGGCTAATACCATTTTCTTTACAAAATTTATCAAAACCAAGATGTTCAAATTCTTTTCCATGATCACTTCTTACACTTGTAATAGAATAACCTTTTCATTTTAGATAATTTTGCAAAAAGTAATGAATTTTTCTAAGGCTTCAACTTTAGAGCTTAAGAAGAGAACCCAAGTAAACCTAGAATAATCATCTATAATAACAAATCCATATTGTTTACCTTCAAAGCTTAATGTCCTAGTAGGACCAAAAAGATCAATATGAATAAGTTGTAATACTCTAGTATTTAGGACAATATTAATTGGTTTGAATGAAGCTCTTATCTGTTTGCCTTGAACACATGCATCATATATTATATCATTATCAAATTTTATTTTTGGCAATCCAACAACAAGGACTTTTCTAGATAGTTTGGAAATTACATTCATACTAGGATGTCCTAATCTTCTATGTCACAACTAAGGCAAGTCATCATTAGGATTTTATTTCTCTTCTTGAATACATGTTTAATTGATTTTTTTCTTACAATTTAATCCTTCCAATTCAAATTTTCGTGGAATTTTTTTTTAAGATTTTCTTGCACCTTAATTTTATTTGTTTCTTTACTTCTAAGATTTTTCTATATATGTAAATTCATAATTTAAATTTTTTTCTTGTACATAATTCATTTTATTTTTTATTTTTATTAATTTAGTTGCATGGAAATCAATTGGTTAGATTTGAATTTTTCTTTAATTGATTTAATTCCTTTCTAACTATGCCATAATGTTAGCCACAAAATCATTATGAATGCTAGACAAATTGTTTGACTAATACATGGATGATTATGACAAAGCAATTTTATCCATACATTAAATTTCACCTACCAAAATTGACTAAAATCATGAAAAAAAAGGATGAATTTCGGCCAATGGAGTACTTTCCCTCCCTTGGCTGAATCCTCCCTCTATAATTAGACGGAGGATGTGTCATTTTAGTAGCTTAATTTTTACTACAAAAGAATTGGTTTTTTCTTAAGAATTTCCAAACATTTTCAAGCTTTTTCTCATATATTTCAAGCTTAAAAGGTAGTTTTATTGAGAAACATTTTTATACTTCTCTTCACTGTTTTCATCTCATGTTTTCTTCCTTATAGTGAGCTTTTGTGACTGCTAGTGCTCATGGAGTTTTAATCCATATTTAAAGGCCAAGTGTGAAAACCATGAACCATTTTCTTTTGGTAGATTATTTGCTCATATTTTCTTTAAATAATGACTTGGTTGTGATCGAGATTTTTTTTAGAAATAATGGTTACCATGATATGTAGATATGATCATATTATTTTTATGCTATTTTCCTTTGCATTTTCATGTAAAATTATCATTAAATATGCTATATGTTCATTTTGCATGATGTTATGCATACTGGTGATGACTTGAGCTTGATGTTGACTAGGATATATGTTTATTTTGTCATGCATGTAGAAATGTTGGAAAAAAAATTAGTTGTTTTGATGATGGCCAACATAATACTAGTTTTTGATTAAATTTTAATTTTTGTTCTAATGGCTTTTAGGACCATTTTGTGATGTTTAGAAGTTGTGGGCTCTTGGAAATAATTTTCCCAAAATTTTTAAGGTCTTGGATTGATGTATCCATAACTTGGCCAAAACTTAGTAAGGATTATTGTGAAGTTTTTTGTTTTATTTTTAGGCAATTTTATAATTTTAAAATATTTAAGGGCTTAATCACAAAAAATGAAAATAATTGTTTTAAGGCCATCCATGCTTGGTGGTCCTTTAGGAGTGTTTTCATGCATTGTTAACAGGATTAGGTGCATTTCATGCATTTTTAGCTTTCTAGGGTTTTTTTCATAATATTAGAAAATTTAGGGGCCTATTTGTAAAATTGAAAAAAATGTTTCAAGGCCTAAGGTGCTTGGCTGAATTTGTTTTTAGGGTTAAAGTATAATGCTAAAAGGTTTAAAGACCTTTTAGCAATTTTTGTTGTTTAGGTCACTTTTATCTCATATGTTGCCCATTTAGGGTATGATTATCTTTTCATGATGTTTTCGAGTTCTCTAGGGTATTAGAATACTTTCATGTCGAATGGTATAGCTTAGAGGCATTTTGGTAGTTTACCTTAAAACCAAGTATTTCAGAGTCTCTAGGATATTTTTATGTTGAAGTTGCACTTTAGAGATAGGTTGGCCATTTCATGATGTTTTAAAGTCCTGTAAGGTTATCGGTATACTTTCATTTTGAAGGCATAACTTAGAGCATTTTGGTAATTTATCTTAGAATCGAGTCTTTTAAGGTTACCGTGATACTTTTATGTCGAAGGTGCACTTTAGAGATAGGTTGATCATTTTATGATATTCTTGAGTCCTTTAGAGTACTGAGATACTTTCATATTAAAGGTATATCCTAAGGACATTTTATTAATTTATCTTAGAATTGGGTCTTTTGGGGTCATCAGGGTGCTTTCATGATAAAGGTGTGCTTGAGGATACATGTTGGTCTCTTTAACCAAGTTTTAGTCTTATAAAAAATTTTATCATTTTTAATAAAACCAAGATTTTTTTTCAAAAATTGATGCAATGTCTCTGAGCTAAAATAGTATATGGAATGTCTCCACTATATGGGGTTGTTTCACAGATTATTTTAATAATTAGATATCCCTTTCAAATGAGTAAAATTGAGATTTTTGAAACTTCGTGAAATAAAACTTCACGGTGAGAATAATAATTTTAGCCTAAGAGATTTTAAAATACAGGAATTATAATTAAACACCATATACCAAAACTGAATTAAAATCAATATTTAAATTAACATATAATTAAAAAGTGTCAATTTTTGAGCTTCATTAAAGGGATTATTCTTTACTCATGATCGTAACTAACTCTCAAACCCTTTTACGCGATCTTTGGTATTAATGTAGACCTTGAAGTTTGTTTTCGAGGGTTTCATTACTCTTAAAAGATTACATTCGATAGGTGATTAATCTGACCTAGCCAAAATAGATTAGTGGTGACTCCAAGATAAATGCTCATTTTGTAATGGCTAATTAGGTTTAAGTTGAGTAAGCGATTCATCTCGATGACCCGATCCCTAAACAAAAAAAATAAAACATATATAGGAATGAGGGATTCACTTGCTTGTTTAAGTCCAATCGGTTAGGGTTCATATATCGACCACATTGCGACAAACTTATATCAAGAACTTTTGTCTAAAATCTTTGTCAGGAGCTTTTGTTAAGAACTTTTATCTATAACCTCTGTCAAGAACCTTTAAAGTCCAATGCTGCCAGTTAGTCATCTGTTGGCTTGTTAGCATTTTTGTCAAAAACTTTGATTTTTTCTTTAAGTCGAACCTAGGGATAGGTTGAGCCTAGGATCATAGTCTAGGTTTTTTATCCAAAAAACTTTATCATTTTTAGGTCAAACCTAGGGATTAGTCAAGCCTTGGGTCATGGTCTGGGTCTTTCATCCAAAAACCTTTATCCTTTTTAAGTTGAACCTAGGGATAGGTCAAGCTTAGGATTATAGTCTAGGTCTTTCATCTAAAAACCTTTGTCATTTTTAAATCAAACATAGGGATAGGTCGAGCCTAGGATCGCAATCTAGGTCTTTCATCTAAAAACTTAAACTTTACCTTTTTGTGAGGATAAAAATTGTTGCCAAAATATTTTTTTGTCTTAGCGTCACATAATTTTGGTCTTTTCATCATAGGCACACAAGATAGTGTTAAGCAAACTTCGAACAAAATGGTGTTTATTGGTCTTTACCTTATTCCTGATGCTTAACTACAACCAAAGAAGGGTAGTTATAGACACCCCATTCTATTTGAGCCAACATCCAAAGCATTAAATGTCATTGTTCGAGGCATCATCGAGGTCACCTAGACAAGCATAGATCAATTACCTATCATTTCTAGCTAAGGTGAGGTGTTCAGAGAGCCAAAGGTGCATAAAACTCATATTTTCACATATAGGTATCGACACATGACCTTTAAGTATTGATACAAGGCCTCACATCATCAAAATCCAAAAATCCATTAATTGTATCAACATAAAAGGCCATGTATCAATAAACTTGTTCAATGTATTGATACATCTACATTTGTACTGATATGGGGTTATGTCATAGCTAAAATTGTGATTTTGGGCCAAAATGTATTGATACATAAGTGAATGTATCATATGTATCGATACATTCTTTAATGTATCAATACATCTCAACAAAATTTGCTTTATGTATCAATATAGAATGCTTTGTATCGATAAAAAATGCATTGTATCAATACATCCTGGCAAAATTTGCCCAGTTCATGCCATTTTCACCCTTTTGCACTATTACAATAAACTCAAATTCAGTCATGATTTTAGCCTAAAAAATTATCCAACCTTAAACATAACTTCCTAAAAATCTTATGGATTTCATTTTTGAGCTTTAAGTGTTGGGTTATAACACTTTTGAATGGTCCATTAAGCTTGTTACAAAGGCATTTCATGCTATAATATGGATTAATGAAGCGCAAGCTAGACATTACTCATTATGTCAGCTCATGCATGGTTTCCTTCTGCTGCCAAGGCTATACATCAAGCAATAAAATGTTGAAAGCTTGCTTCTTGGTACAATGACTCACCATGTTGCGCATCTTTTGCTAGGTTTTTGATTGTTGAAATTAAATCCTATATAAGATATATAATGTGTTCAACCAAAAGCATCCTTTACACTATTACATCAACCTTTCAAACACTCAACCTTTAGCCTAAATACCATTCCCGTAGCTCCCCTTTCATGTCTCCAAAAGCCCTTTTAAAACCCTCTATTTCCTACATTTATCTTCTTTAATCTCCCCTCCTTTGATAGTACAACCATTAAGCTACTTCTTTACATTTTTTTCTTGCTAATCCATAGTAAAGAGAGGGAAGAAAGTAAGCTTAAAGTTGACTAGTTTTTTGCTCAAAGGCAAAAGCAAGGATTAAAGCTTCTTGTTATAACTTTCATCTCTCTTTTTTTTCCTTTATTATTATTATTTGTGTCATTTTAATGAGTCATATCCATCTGACCATGATCCCATTCTTAGGACTCTTATGCATTTTGTGGTGCTTTATTAACCCTCTTGCCATGTTTCACCATATTTATATGCTTGGTTTGCTTTAATATCACATTTTAATGCTATCTTGAAAATCCCAGCAAGCTTTTTTTTTTGTTTAAACATGTTCATATCATTTCTCATGGCATGATTCTTGATGTTATTCATGAAGCTAACATCTCTATGCATCTCTTTGTTCACCTCTTCTTCTTTTTGTCATCATTTTCATGTCTAAATGTCATATTTGTTTGTCTAAACATGTTCTCTATGTTTTTTGCAATGAATGTCATATTTGGTTCACCATATATTTGTCAAAATCTTTATTTGCAGTGTGTCAAAAATTTATTTTTTAAAAGCCTTCGGGTTAAGTCTATTTTAATTTAAAATAATAGAGATTAAGGTTTGCTATCAATTAGTTCTCCAATCTTGAGAAAAATAAGCTTTCCATGTTTGGATTCAAGGTTAAATCAAAGCTATATGTTTTTTTTTAAATAAATGTGTTTTTTTTTGTTTGTCCAAAGTTGTTTGTTCCTTGATCTTATTGTCTAATGTACTTTGTTAGTAACGTGGTTGATGGGTTGTTCCATCATCCCAAACTACTCCAGGATTGTGTGAATGAGCTTGTGAAGCCATTGACAGTGACCCTCCTTTTGTTATGAATGTTCAAACAGTTGTAACATGAGTCTAGTTCTCGAAAACCAAAAAAACCATTGACTTCCTTTGTTACGAGCTGGTAGCATTATAGTTGTAACTTGAAAAATCATTTTCAAATTTTAACATATTTATTGAATTTTTTATTTTTTTCATTAAAGAGCATCGAATTACCTTTCCAAGGATATCTTGGTTGCCTTCGACTCGTTCTGGATGAGAAAGTGATGAGTTTTTAAACCAATGCTATCTAGAACCCTTGGAAGTAGCAATTTGCATTCTGTTTAGTCCTTTTCAACCCACCAGGTGATTTTTTTCGATTTTTTTAAATATTTTCTCAAAAAGCTCATGAAATTCTCTTTTCAAAAAGGTATCATTTGTGATTTAATAATTTCGAATGAGTTTAGAATGGATTTTCAAAGTCTACTGCACCATTTCCCTTACACATGCTACCAACATCAAACTAGCCCCAAATTTAAAAATTATTTCCACCTAGAAAGCAATTGAATGAGATTTTTGGAATATTTTTATATTAATCTTCATCTAGTTATCTTTTCAATGGTACTTACCCAACCTTTACCACCTTCAAATCAAACAGAATAAAATCGAAAAGAGGACTAGTTTGATTCTATCCTTTGTTTTTGGCATTTATCAAAATTAGTCGATTTTTTTTTTTCAAAATCCCTTTAAGGCATTCAAATGCCTCAAGTGAGTCTAGCCAACACCCATTGAGTCTAAAAACATGTGTCAACCCCCTTTTGGTTTGGATTGAGGCACGATCATTTTTCAAATTTTATCACTTCCCTTTTCTATTAACTTGCACCTTTTAAATAAAAAATCATCGATTTTGTCGAGAAACTTTTTTTTGTTAAGAAATAGCCAATTTTGGTCAATTTAAGTCTTTCAACCTCATCTTTTCAAAAATTTTCACAATCCAAATTTTCTTTCTCTTAGATTTTTTAGATTTTTTTCAAAATTCAAACCTTGTTTTCATGCCTTAATCAACCAATGGATCCAAACGTGTCTTAAAATTTGTTAACTTGGTTATTTCTAGATAACTAATGACAATTACGAGATATATTTCGCTTGTCCTTCCTCTTTCCTTTTTTTGTGTGATTTATTTTATGCAATATTATCTCATTTTTTTGTCTTCGTGGCATTTATCTTGCACTCATATTTCCAAATCCTTTTCAAAAACCACAAAGGCAATGTTTTATGTCGGTATCTCTCAAGGGCTTGACACGAAATATCTTTTTTTCAAAATTAAATTCTAAGATTATTTTTGTCAAAAATCTCTATGTTTCCTCCTTTTTGGATGCATATGGGATTAAAATTTTCATTAATACCTGGGTTTAAGCTATTTTATCCAAATTCATGCATAAAAAGAGGATTATGTTGAAATAATGATAAGCCAAAACCTAGGAAATAGAAAACAGGTTAAGACATAGCTAGAAGATACCAATTTCAAGCATTATAGGGATGTTAATAGCTTCTCACGTGTAGCCAACTCTCAAACTCAACCATCAAATTTTTTGACCACGCAGACCATGGAATTGATATTTTGAGTTTCATAACTTGGAATATCAGTTCTAATAGGTATTAGATCAGGCCTAGCCTAAATAAATGGTCGTGACTCCAAGTATTGGCCACTTTGTGGTGGCCATCCAAGGCCAATTGGATGAGCAATTTGTCCAATGGTCCATATTCATGATCAAGAGCTGAAAACCCCTACTTTCTCACTCTTATCATGTCAAAAAAGAAAAGTCCTAATCGAAAGGACACCTTCTCATTAAGAAAAATATTTTTAAATCGCACGCTTCTTTTTTGAATGGGAGGCACATTGCTAATAAGTATTTGAATGGTATTATATTTTTGTTTCACTATAACTTGTTTATGGAGAAAACCTATGTTTTGGTCCCCCCTTTCACCCATTGAATTCTAGATTTTTGCCAATAAAACTTCTCCTCTATAATAATTAGCTTAGATAACTCCTGTTTAATCTTTTGTTCTAGCATTATCAGATCTTCTATGGGGGAATGGACAACTTTTCTAATTGCAAAGATTCTAGCTCAATTTTCTTCCCAATTACTTTTGCCAAAATTTGACTAAAATGAGTATTATTTAGTGCTTTTAGGTTTGCCTTTAATCTTTTCTACTTACAATGAAACCTCTACATGAGAGATCCTTTTGCAGGTAGTGACTAGGAATTTTCAACTATGGTTCTAAAATTATCATGCTTCGGCCAGTAGTTAAAGAACTTGAAAGGCATAGGTAGGGATGTATTAGAGTTTTGCATTCTGACCAATCTTGGACTTTGATCAGACACACAGGAACCAAGAATTCCACCATAGAGATTAAGAAACTAATATGCCAATGTGGGTTAACAAGTAATATGTTTAGTTTTCTTGATAAAGTGTCCCTAGGTCTATTATTACTCCATGTAAAAAGAAGGCAAGAAAGAGGGTGATCAAACAGATCTAAGTTGGCTTGACGCTCTTGGAAATCCTTAATATTAGTCGTTATAATTTGGCAACCACTAAAATCTGAGCTTTCACTAGGATGATTAAT
>JBBYHM010012339.1:0-11318 GCA_038381775.1 Adansonia rubrostipa
TAAGCTTAGATTAATTGAGTTCAACACTCAAGTTATTACAAATTTAAGTCACTCTAAATTCAAATTATTTCAAGTTTAAGTTTATAAGTTTCAAGTTGTTGACTTTTTTTAGCCCAACTGGGTTACGTCGAGCTTAGATTCAAGTAAGTTGGTTGAGTTTTTTAAGTTCGAGTCAAAATTTTGTCCAAGGGTAAAATGAAATAAATACAAAGTACACCTAGCAAATTCACGTAATCATATTGTGTTTATATATTTTACCATATCATAATAATATTTAAGAATTTCATATAAATATTGATATATTAATAATTTGAGTTATACAAATTTTAAAATATTCATATATTCGTATCGTATTTATATTTTTTATGCCATGTTCATTCATGTAATTATGTCATGTTTATCACCCGGTCTACTCCAAATGATTCCCCCAACTCCTAAGAAAAGAAATGAAAAGAAGGCGGGAAGGACCTATATCTGGATAACTTCAAACATGAACTCAAAGTTTAATTCAATTGATTTATGTGATTACCTTAAAAAGTGATATCCAACAAATCTGAAATTCAAACTCTTGGCATTATCATTAATATGGCAAAGCAGCTGTAACTTACCTCATTATTACAACAAAAAAAAAAGGGTAATAACAAGGTCGAAATCTCCTCCATTAGTTTTCTCTTTATTATTATCCGACATAAATTTAATCACTATTCATAAATATGGCTTTCATAATTCATAAATAAATCCTACGTATGTAAATGACGATAATTAATGTATTAAAAAGTAATGAACGAAAAAGTTATGGATAGGATCTTAACCCCGTAATAAAACAAATCCTAATCATACTACAGAAGCAGGCTCATCTTCAAGGAATCACAGTGTAATACAATACTAACCACTTGTATAATGATCCAAAAGGGCATTAAGGAAATTTATCGCAATTGTTGCTTTGATTTAAACCATCAATAACAGACTGAACAGTTTTGGAATTCAATCACCCCTCCTCTGACTCTGCAAAGCAAAATTTAAGAAATCAGAACAATGACAAAGGGGACTGTGCGTGCATTTCAACAAACGTATTGCATATAAAAGGAAAATTTCATCAACCATTATGTTCTTAATAAGGGAAACAAAAAATTATTTGATTGTTCAGAGGTTTCAAATTATTTCCGCTTAATTAGCACAAAACAAAGTTAGCTCCGTGCAGAATATTGACCTTTTTTTTTTGGCAATAGTGAAATGGGATAACCAATGAATAAAAAACCGGACCAAAGGTCAAACCAGTATGACTTGTGGATCACCAGTTTATCGGTTGAACCAATTGAACTGGATCATTCAATTGAAAATATATTAAATATTTGATTTTGATATTAAATTACTATCAGATATAGTAATTTGTTAAGAAAAACATGTATTTGACTTGATAGTAAGGTCTACAATATATAACTAAAAGGTTTAAAGGTTCGAATCTCATTACTTTCAAAATAACTTAAATGAAAAAGAAAAAAACAAAAAATGGTTTTTTTTTTTTTTACCGGTTTAACCCAGTTTTTTGTCAGTTTGTTTACCGGTTCAGCGAATGCCCAATTCTTGGATATGTGCCTGACCGGACAGGCCATCAGTTCCCCGTTGAACCGATCCGACCAGCCAATTGGGCTTTTTTAACTCAGGGGATAACCCCCAATTTAGAGCAGGAGCCAGAATTTGAAACATGGCACTGCAGGATCAAGTCAGACGTGAGCGACTGGGCCAAAGCCTGCAGCTCCTGCAATATTGACCTTGAAAGCCAGAAAGAAAATGACAAATTCGACAAAAATCATACCATTTATAGCTTCCATATTATCCTCCTTGTAGACACCAAGGGGTGAGCCATGGACAGAGAGAAGCATCTCACCAGGCTTAGGCAACCGCTTTGTTTTAGGTGTCATTCCAAATGATAACCTTTGGCTGGTCACCTGGGAATAATTGCAAAATAAGATCAACCATTCTATTAATGATAAACAAATAAAGGCTATCTAGAAACCTCATTAGATTGCCCTACAGCAGCAAGAGGAAACATAAAATTTCAAACTAAAACAAACAATGCTACTTTGGTTTCTCAGTGTAATAATCAGGAATTAAATTATATTGAAAAAGGGGAGAGATGTCATTTTCTGTTATGCTTTTATAATTGCAGGTTCCAATTAGCTATAACTTGATAAAGGCCTTAGGTAGGTAGACCCTATGTTACTCTGACATATATTCAAACCTAGATACAGAGGTGTGATCCTCCAAATGCATAGAAAAAATAAAAAAATTGAACATACTGTGTCAAACACATAATCACACCCAATACTCACCGCCAAGTCAAAGTAACATAGGGTAGATCAGTATTGAGTGTGTTTTGTGGACAGAAGATGGTCAACTAAATTAATCACAAAATACAAGTAATTATCATAACTATCCTGCGTACCAAATTATACTAGCAAATCATTGATCATTGGCTGAATTTTGCAACGATACCATCTAATGACTGAACATTTCATAAGAATAAGCTTTTGCCTTCCCCCATGTTCTTTTCAGTCCAATGGCTAAATTATATAAACAATGGTATTCCTTTGGTTCTCAATAGTTGGAACCAACCATGAAAGGACTTGAATAGCAAAATTATCACATACAACTATGAACAAGCCTCCCACAATATACCTTTTCCCTGCCAGATACAAATGGTCTTCTTCATCTTAATAGACTCTTTTCCTTTTCCTTTTCCATTTTTCATTTTGATTTTGACATTAAGTATAATTCAAAACTTAAAATCATCATAAGAAACTTTAGCCCAGCCGAATCTTGCTAGCGTCCAAAGCAAATGTTAATAACAATCTTTTCAGAGAAGCTCCAACAATTCGAAAATGGAGAAGGTGGAAATACTATGAAGGCACAAACCCCTGGAGTTCGAAGAGCATCGTGCATTCTAAACATCTGACTCTCTGATGTTCCCTCCAAAACCTGCAAAAACAGAAATTTTATGTTGAAACATTATAACAAACTCTTCAGTTTATAACATTAAAGGATGGATGGCTGGTCAAGCATGCTTTGACGTGCTTATTGTCTAAATCTTGCAATAATACACAAAAAATGACATGAGTAAAACCTCAAAGAAACGTAACTTCGTTTGTCTATAATTGGATCATATTCAAAGACAGGATGGAAAATTGTGGCTCAGACAAAGAATAGATGCAAAATGACCAGGAAAATGAAAAGAATCCCTCAAGGACATGTAGTGAAAAGGTAAATAGTTAAAATGAAAAGAGCCGCAAAAGTCAAATCCACAAGATAATAATAAATGCAGCAATATCCAAGCACCCCTTAAATGTTGTAACTTCAAAGCTAATTGGTCCTGAAAGAACAAAGGCAGCCACTTTCTAATTTTCCAAGATTCTAATGCAGTGTAAAAAGAACTTAGAAAGTCCTTGATCTGCTGACTGTCAGCCGGTAGAAGGTTTGTTCTTGCTGCCACCAACAAAGCAACTTATTTCAGACAGAACCATTGTGAAAAATCAGTTAATATTAGCACCTATGTTACTTGGACTTTTCATTGTTCTTAAAATAGCCATGTCTAACACATATTCAAACATAGATATGGAGATATGATCCTTCAAATGTATTGAAAAAAATAGAGAAAAAAATGAGTATACTCGTGTAGGACATATACTTATATCTGACATTTTACGCCTCAGTCCAGTAACACAGGTTAGCACATCAATTTCAAATATTTTAAAAGCCACCTGCTTCAGTAGACAAGTCATAGCCACCGGAAGACGGAATAGCAGGGTAGTTAGCATAAGCTAAGGACATACAACGTACAAGAGAAGCATGTATGTCTCTTGAATCTGTACTATGCAGGGAGATATTACCATCCTCGTGTTTCCACTTCACTTCAAACTGTCCATTTTCTGAATTTCTTACAACTGATAGATTTGGAAGATTTTCATCAAAAAATGTCAATGCGGGTGTCTGAAGCTGGTCCTCACTAAAGTATGATCGTAATCAACGCAAAGCAGTCAGCATATGTTCAATCTCCACATCACGAACAGCCCTAATTGCAGCACATTGCCGCTCTACTGCAATTCAAAACAGTTTCCATAGTTTAATTATCATTTGCTATTTAGTTTGTAAATCCTCCAAAAAGGTGCTCTAAAACAAGATCAATGGTACCCAAACTATAACTACCAATTCAAACATATTTTTTTCCATGCAAAAACGTGATTCAAGAACAACTGTACCTTCCTGATCGATTAATCCCACTTTATTCTCCTCAGTTCGGCCACCCTTCTTGTCAATTCCCTCAACTTCGCATGCAGCTGATGTTGGAAATTCTTTAACAGATTTTTTGGCTCTTCTTTTCGCCATTTGATCTGATTATTGTTGGGTTTTTCGCCTGAAGTAGAATAAAAAAAAACATAAACAGTCAAGAATCAAATTTTGAAATAAAGATCGAAGGGGAAAACACAGTTCAGTGGCGAAATTTCTTCATCCACGGCAGAGATCGCTAGAAACTGAATGAAAAAGGAAATTAACAACGAAGGCTCGATTCATCTAGGAAGCGTTAATTCATTAAACAAAAAAAAAGAAAGAAAAAACCCTGAAATTACAACTTAGTGAATTTTTTTTTAGAAGAAAATGAAAGTCCCGCTTTCTGCTTTTGAATTTCCTTTCTCCCTCTCTCCCTCTTTCTCTTTGCTATTGCAATTTGCGAAGGATTTTTCTTTTTTTGTGGGGGCGTGGAACTATAGACTAGCCAATGTTAAATTAGACCCGTTTATATCGGACTCGGTTAACTTAAAATTTTATTTTATTATTTATAATATTATTAAAATATTAATATAAATATTTTTATGTTAAATTTTATAATAAAATATAAATAAAAATTTTTATTTATTAAATAGTAATTTAGATTTAAATAGATAAATCTAAATTTGTAAAAACTTTATTTAAAGTTTTATCCATACAGATAAGATAAGTATCCTATTTGTTTAAAAATCAAGTTACCCGTCTAAATCCGAAGACGCACATGGTATTTAAGAGAGTTTAGATAAAAATATTAAGCTCAAAAAATGAGCTTGAAAAAAATTAAGTTCGATTTAAAAATAGGTCTGATCTTGGTTTTAACTTTGAAGGCCCAAGCTCAGTCCGACCTATTTTACAATTACATAATATATATTAATTCTATATATTATGTAATTTTTATCATATAAAAAAATATAAATATGTATAGTGTAAATATTAAAAACTATGTTCAATTATTTATATTTTGAAATTTAATAAAAGAAAAATAATAAATTAATAAAGATTAAATTTTAAGAAATAAAATTATAAAAAATATAATATGTATGGGCTTAAACAAACTTGAACTGTTCATTTATAAATATGAGTAGGTTTGGATAAAATTTGAAGTTTATATTTCAAGCCAAATCAGGCATGGACAAGTATATTTAATGTTAATATTATATTTCTAATACTCTTCCCTTAAATAGGCCTATTTTAAATACGGTACAAGTGCGATGCACAAAAAAAAAAAATTAAAATACAATATAAAAATAATACAATATAACATAAAATAAAATATAAAATATAACATAAATATATAAATTTATCAAAATTTATATATATAAAATATAATTATAATATGAAAAAAATAATATAATGACAGCAAAAATGCATAAAATCATCAAATGTCATCAAATGTACCTGGAATACAAATTTAGGATAGTGGAGGAAATTATTTTCAGTAACACTAGAAGTCCTTCCCTGCATCGCTGGTGAATTTTTAATATTTATAAATGTTTAATTAAAATAATAATTCTATAAATTTAAGTTGAATAATATTAAATAAAAATAATTTATTTAAATAATTTTGTGTTTTAAAATATGAAGTAAAAAAATTTGAATTAAATCAGTTTAATTAACTGTATAAAATATATGATGAATTGAGATATGAGATAAATATAATATGAAAAAATAATTAGAATAGAATACAACACTAAAAATAATATGAACATGACATAAATAGACGAACTTATCAAAATCTAAATAAAATAAATTATTAACGTGTAAAAATTTATAATAATTTATAATACCTTGAACAGATAGAAAAAACACGTACAAAAACATAAATTTTTTCTCTAAATTGAATTACTATAACAAATTTTGTAAAATATCTCATGAAAACATGTCACAAATATACAAATATTTCTCTAAGTTGAATTATAATGACAAACTATGTAAAATATGAGATGAATTTAGACACGACATCAACACAATATAGAAAAAAATAATAAAAACACAACATGAAAGATACTATGAATACAACACGAAAACATAAACATATCAAAATATACATAATTTAATTATTCACGTGTAAAAATTTAGAATATTTTGAGAATGCAAAAAAATAATATAAACATATCATGAACATACAAAATTTTCTCTAAACCGAATAACTACAATAAATTATGCAAAATACATGATGAATTGAGATAGGACACGAACACGATACGAGTATAAAAAAATTTTTACAAAACTTAAATCACAATGAATAACAATGCAAAATATAAGATAATTGAGACACGATACAAGCACAACATATATAAAAATAATTAAAACACGATATGAAAAATCACATGCACACACACAAATACCCAAACATTTCAAAGTACACATAAACAAATAATTAACTTGTAAAAATATATATATATTTATAATACTTAAAACATATAAAAAATAATATGAACACAATATATATAAAAATATCAAACCATTATACAAAAAATTACATAAATATTACACGAATATGCACATATATAATAATATAAATAAAATAAAATAAATTTTTAATATATAAAAATTTTTAAAATTTCTAAAAAATAAAAACAAACAAAAATTAAATAAATATAAAAAACGTAAATATAAAAAAATTAAAATAACTTGTCTTAGAGCTAGTTAAGTATGGATTCTAAATCACCTGTAAATTATAACATGCTCATTAACTCCTTTAAAAATATCATTTAAGAATAAAATAAAAATTTAAAATTACTTATAAAATAATAATTTTCTTTCCTAAGCGAGTCATATGTAAAAATTAAATCTAGCTGTAAGTGTTGCTGATTAACTCTTTAAAATATATTATTTTAAAATAAAATTAAAAAATTTAAATTAAAAATAAAAATAAATTATTTTTTTAAAATGAATCAAATATAAACACTAAATTAACCTACAGTATGAACAAGCATTCAAATATATAACTTAAAAATAATACGAGGCAAAAAGCCCGACACATGTCCGGCCCTAAACCCGTAGGAGATTGTTTCTTTTAAATATAAGATACTAGTGCACTATCCGAGCTTTGCTACGAGTATCCTTAATTCAAGTTTACAGTTGTTTTTCCTCTAGGTGATCATTCTATTTCCATTTATGCGAAGTTATGCAGTGAAAGCCTCGTTAACACAAAAAATTATGCAAATGAACTTCTCGAAGAAAAATTAGGATTATTAGTACGATAAGAATATATATTTTTTATTCATTTAAAGAATCGTAATTTCAATTTCCAAGAAGAGATGAGATGGACAATCAACTATTTGATTTTACTATTTATATATTCGTATTATATTTATATATTATATTATATAATTATATTTAAAATATTTTATATTTTTATCAATTTTGATATATTAATAATTTATATTATAAAATTTTTAGATATATATTTTTATCATATCGTATTATATTTTTATTAATTTATAGATATCATATTCATATAATCGTATCTTAAATTATCGAGTTTAATCTTAACCCCTTTAATGGTACCCAACCAATAACCAATAAATTCCATCCAAACAATTGATTAAAGATAATAATAGTTAATATGCAATCTAAAACCCTTTCAGGCTCCTATAACTCAACATCTCATGCTCTTATTAATTATCAAAGACATGCATTATTTCTCTCAAACATTTCAGAAAGCGGATCTTTTATAGGAAAAAAATTTAAAGGAATTTTAAAAATAATAAAATTGAAAAAAAGTTCATCATTTTCTTCCTTCCAACCGTTACTCCACTTGAGCTTTGAGTTTCAATCAAGGAAGTTAGAATCGCATCTGAGCGCATTATCTTTTTTATATAATACATATCAATATTTATATATTTTAATATATCGTTTTAAATTTATCGAAGTTTGAATATTTTTAATTTATATATATAATATTTTTAAATATAAAATAAATAAGATTAAATAAATTTCATATATTAAATATTAATCAATTATAAATAATGTTCTAAAAAAATTTCATCAAATGTAAAAAAATTAATATCAGTTAAGTAGTATGGTTTAAATTTTTTAATGATCGTTAAATTTACGAATAATTATATCTAATATTCATTAAGTTTACGAGTAATGATGTAAAATATTCATCAGATTTAAGATCGATATTGGTTTAACTATTTTTTAAAAGCTTATATTATATATCGATCGGTACAACTATTTTCGATCGGTACAAATCGAAACAAAAAACAAAATGAAATTAATTATCGCTGGTATCGTTATACATCAAAATCGATATATACCGAATGATACGATTTAATATCGATGTAGTACTGATAACACTGGTTTCAATGTTACCAATTCTAGTACTCTGATCTTTTCTTTTAAATCTGTCAATATTCATTCTTGCCACAATTAGTAATCTATACGTTATTCGTTGACATCAACTTTATGCCTAAAACTTAACATTCTAACAATAAAGCACAACTTACATTCAAAATTAAAACCACCTTCAACGTTTAAATGATGGATAAATAATACGATATTAAATCGCCAAAAGGCCCAAAACATAGAAAAATTATATATAAAAGTTAATTAAAATGTTCAAAGTATATAAATAAACTAACCTTCTTGTATACCTTTTTAATTTGTTGCAATTTCAAATTGATTACGATGATTCAATGTTTTTATATGAAAACTATGAGTCTGCATCATGGTTGAAAAACTTAGATCAAATCAGTCGGTTGAACCGAAAATCTAAGATTCAATTAGTTTAAAATTATTAAAAAATTAAATTTTAATAGAATCGATCTAAAATTAGTTCAACCAATAAAAATTACTAACAATCGTTAAAAATAAAAAAGGAAAAAAATTTATATTTTTATTATTTTTTTCAAAAATAATTTTTTTTTGTATTTGATGATATTTGAACTCATATTTTCTTAAAATTATAGTAAAAATAAAATTACTAAACTAAATGCATATTTTTATTAATAATTTAATATATTTAGTAATTATTTAATATTAAAAATTTTTAAAAATATTTTAAAATTTTATTTAAATTAATCAACTAATTGAATAAAAATTAAAATTCACGTTTATTTAACTTTCGGGTCTGATTTTATAGCTATGGTCTACACGCATGGATCATAATATGATGACCCCCATTTTGCTGGTGTTTATCTGCTCTATACCTTTTCGTTCCTTCCTCACTGTAATAATGATGCCTTATTACAGAAAAAGCTATGGCCGTCTTTGGGGCTTTTAGGTTAATTGACTAAATCATTAGTTGATTGATTTATGAAGCAATGGAGAGGGCCCCTTAGAGCTTTAACTTCGAAGCAGTTATGGAAAATTTAACTTCAAAGCCAAAGCTTCACAACCTGCAATTCTTTTAATATAAAAATATTATAAATATTAATATTTAAATTTAAATTTATTAAATATATTTTTACAAATAACTAATTAACTTAATTCTTGAATTTCAAATTCTGCCATTCATGATTGGCAGACTGGGCTCAGAAGTTTCTCCGTAACTGCAAAGTATGAAAGTCAACTAGCAATTTGGTCACTAGCAATTTTAAATATCTTCAATAAATATAACTTTGCAAATATATATACACATATATATATATATATATATATAACATTAGATCTTGACTTGTTTAAAGATCTAATTAATTATCTAAGTTCGAAGGTTTATCAATATTTAAAAGTATTCGGATAAAATTATGAGGCTTGAAAATTAGTTTAGGCAAAAAAATAAAACAAGGCCAGACTTTAGACAAAAATTTTAAGCCCAAATTCAACTCAATTTTCATAAGTGTTTTTTAATTAGAAATTTTATACTTTATAATATAATTATATATATTTTGTAATAATAGTTATAATTTTATTATACTAGTTGTTAACTTGTTGAAACATTTTTAATCATGAAAATCATATCGCACGTTTTTAAAGAATATTAATAAAAATATTAAAAATATTTAATTATTAAAAATTAAATTGAAAACAATTTAAAAAATATAATTTGGATATGCCTTTACGAGCTAAATTTATCTACTTATAAATATAGGCTGGTTTGGATAAAAAAATTTACTCATATTTTAGGTTGAGCCGGCCAAGATAAGCTTATATTGTGTTAATACCTTACACGAGCTTGAATTTGAACTCCGCCAATAGATAGGTCTACCTCGATCCACTTAAACTTTTCTAACTTTGTATAGAATTGATGTAAATCGGCCGTTAGACTTAACAATATAATTATACTCTTTGTTTACATAAAGTTTTAAATCGAACTAGCATCTCTATTATATTGATTTAGAATATTATTTTTTAATATAAATTTAATGCTTGAAAGTTTTTACGTAAAATAAATAACTAAATATTTTTAATTTACTTAAAACTCACGTGCATAATTTACGCAAATAGAACATAAAATTTTACGGTTGAATTAAACAAATATAAATCTAAAAAAAATTATTAAAATGTGTAAAATTAATTTAATGTTATACTTATGTAAGTTGATTTTCTTTTCATACAACCATAAAACGTGTGTGATAGGTAATGAAAAACATAAAATAAGTAACATTAACAAAATCATAATCTATTAAAATTAATTAAATTACGATTTAAAAATCATAATTAATTAAACTTATAAATACATAATTTTCTATTCAAACCAATTCCTATTAAACCTGTAATAAATTTTTATTTATCACCACGCATTCATTTATGGCTACATCTAAAATATTTTTTTAAGAAAATTTCTATTTAAAAAACAAAAATTAAAAATATAAGAGTGTAGTTACTTTCTTAAAAAAAATTGGAAGATATTGAAAAGATGAATTGCCCTTTAGTGGTTAATTTTTAAAATTAAAAGATATAAATACATTTTGTTATGATCCGCATATGGCGACGACCAAAATGGCATTTCTGACACATGATGACCGTCAAGTCCCACACGCCAAGTCTCACCCGCCAGTCACAATTTCAAATGTCGATCGCCAAGTCTCACCTGACGATGATTT
>JBBYHM010012388.1:0-11315 GCA_038381775.1 Adansonia rubrostipa
AGAGGTCATTTTTATTGAAAATCTCTATATTCCCCATCTCTTCGGGGCATATATGAGATTAAATCTTTTTCATCAAAACTGGATTTGTATTTCTATAAGATTCATGCATTAAAATTTGTTATATCAAAATAATGACAAGTGAAGATCGAAAGAATCAAAACTGAGATAAGACATAGCTAGTAAAGTACCGATTTCGGGCATCGTGAAGAGGTTCGTACCTCATTGCGTATAACCAACTCTCGAACCCAAATAGTGAATCTTTGCATTATGTAGACCACAGGATCGATATTTTGAGTTTTGTAACTCAAAACATAGGTTTCAATAGGCATTCAATCATGCCTAGCCCAAAATGATTGGTGGCGACTCTAAGTGTTGGCCATTTTATGATGGTCATCCGAGACCAATAAGATGAGTGATTCATCTTATGGTCTCCCTCACTTTATCATAAGTCAAGAATCAGTACATTCTCATTCTCATCACATCGCAAGAGAAAAATCTCGATCAAGAAGATATTTTCAAGTCAGGAAAATATTTTA
Organism: Adansonia rubrostipa; assembly: GCA_038381775.1. Lineage (NCBI taxonomy): Eukaryota > Viridiplantae > Streptophyta > Magnoliopsida > Malvales > Malvaceae > Adansonia > Adansonia rubrostipa. Next base: position 537 of record JBBYHM010012388.1, read on the forward strand.
AGTCGTGCACACCCATTGATCTGCGAGGATCCACCTAGGGTATGTTGCGACACATGGTAAATAGGCTCCAAATTGGGAAGGACCCTATGTGCTTCAAAATGCATTTTCTAGTGGGGCATTAATTCTAGCAGAAATGAATGGGCACACTTTACCCAATCCTGTCAATGCTGATAATATAAAAAAGTATTATATTAAAAAAAGAAAAAATAAAGACAAATAAAAATAAAAAAAAGTTAAAATGAAATGCCTTAAGTTAAAAACTTGGAAAGGGCAACTCAGGTAGAATAATGATTGTGAAGGGAAATTCACTCAAAACTCAAGATCGAAAAGGAAGGCATTATGCTATCAAAGACATCTTCCAAGAGATTGATCCATGAAAGACCAATGTTCTGGTCAAAAAAAGTGTTTGAAGATTTGAATGAGAGATTCCAACCATCTGGATAACACCCATTTTTGCCTATACTTTGTATATACTTTTATTAAAAAAACTTAATATTGTATTTCCTTTCTTTTATTAGAATGTATCTACATTCCTTTATTCATACACTTTTCACTCTTTTATTTAGGCTTTGTTACCTTCATTTGTGCCTTATCATTTTTAGCTTTGTCATACCTTCTTCATCTGTACATGTTTCTAACAAATGATGATTGACATCTTACAAATAAATAACAAAAAAATTTTTCTTTGCATTACTTTGGATTAAAAACTAACATTATAGGGAATTTAGTCACTATTTTAATTCTCCAAACATTTTAGAAAGGGTAAGAAATCAACTGATAACTAGATATCCTCAAAGAAAAGAGAATTTGGGCAGCCCTAGTTCAAGTACATTTTTGATAAAAGGAAATCAATTCTTTACAAAAAGTCTAAAATGCAAACATTATCAATATTCTTTAGCCTGTTCAAGTTGAAAAAGCTCTAGAGCCAAGCAATATCAGTAATTTTTCCTTCACTTAAAAAATAATTTTTCACATAATGTTTTCTAAAAATGCCTTCGACTTCGAGTAGCAGGGCAGGTTCATCTCTTAAAGATACCTTCGAATCGATGCCCGAGCACTGATTTTCTTGACCCAAAGAGGAACATTTTTTGAAAATGTCCCCAAGTGCCAAAATAGATTGGATCAGAGATGGTGCACAATTATAAAATTCATAGGTTGTATAGAGAAATCATAAGAATTCATCATTTGTAGTATGCATGCATTTGTATTCATCAATTTGCAAGAAAGCTTATGCGGGACATTGAAGAAGAGCAACCATCATGCTTATTTCCTCAAAATCAAAAGGTAAGTCCTTCGTCTTTTTAAACTGACCAAGCATCAAAATTTTGCCATCTTTTATCTCTGTTAACTTGTTGGCTTTATCCTAGTTAAACCTTTTATCCCTATTGACTTGTTAACTTTGTCCTAGTCAACCTTTTTATCTCTGTTGACTTGTTGACTTTGTCCTGATCAACCTTTTATCCTTGTTGACTTGTTGGCTTTGTCCCAGTCAACCCTATTTATCTCTGTTGACTTGTTGGCTTTGTCCCGATTAACCTTTTATCCTTGTTGACTTGTTGGCTTTGTCCCAGTCAACCCTGTTATCCCTGTTAACTTGTCAGCTTTATCCCGGTTAACCTCTTATCCTTGTTAACTTGTCAAATTTATCCTAGTTAACCCCATTTATCTCTATTGACTTGTTAACTTTATCTTGGTTAACCTTTGATCCCTGTTGACTTGTTGGCTTTGTCGTAATCAATCCTTTTATCCCTGTTGACTTATCAGCTCTGTCCTGGTCAACTTTTTATCCCTGTTGACTTGTCAGCTTTGTCCCAATCAACCTTTTCTCCCTATTGACTTATAGGCTTTGTCTTAGTCAACCTTTTATCCCTGTTGACTTGTCAGCTTTGTACTAGTCAACCTTTTATCCCTATTGACTTATTGACTTTGTCCTAGTCAACTCATTTCTCCCTGTTGACTTGTTGGCTTTGTCCTAGTCAACCTTTTCCCCTATTGACTTGTCAGCTTTGTCCTAGTCCACTTTTTTTATCCTTGTTGACTTGTCAACTTTATTCGGTGAACCTTTTATCCCTGTGGACTTGTCAGCTTTGTCCTGGTCTACCGTATTTATCCCTTTGCCTGTTGACTTGTCGATTTTGTCCTGGTTAACCCTTTTATCCTTGTTGACTTGTTGGTTTTATCTTGATAAACCTCTTATCCTTGTTGATTTATCAGTTTCGTCCCATCAAACCCTTTTAACTTAGGTTTTACCCTAGTCATCATTTTAATTCAAGGTTTTTCTTTTGGGTTGATTAGTTTTTATATGCATTATTAGTTTTGATTATTTTCACACATCTTAATGACCCGAACAAAATCATGCCTATTTGGTCATTGTCCTATTCTTGATTCTCAGCAACAGTCAAAGGGAGGTAGCTGTAGACATCTAATTTCGTCTGCGTCCCATTTTTTTTATAATCCTAAATATCCGAGATTGAAAACTTAACGGCAACCCTCATTGGGAATGATCTTTTTCAGATGAATAAGACATTCTCAAAACCTTTTTATTCACAGTGAAATGGCCTCAAGTTCAGTGATAAAAAGGGAATTACACTTTGATCTCTAATTTCGAATATATAGGATGAATATTCAAGAGAAAAATTATTTTTTATCTTTTCTTGTCAAAAATTTGAAAATTTGTTTTTGCAAATGATATCGTGGTCAAATTTTTTATTTTTAGGAATTTTTAGAGAATTTTTCATTAAACTTGAAAGTTAACTATCATATAATTATACCGATACCTGTACAGTATTAATGCCAGTATGTACTTCGAAAAATCAGAAATAATCAAGAAAAAAAATGATATTGGCATTTTATACCATAAGGAGTTAGATTGTCCATTTTTGTGACTAATTTTGAATTTTTCATAGTATTACGAGTTTTATACTCATAAAAGTTTTCCTGATAAAATTATTTTGAATTCTGGATTCTCATTTTTACCATTTTGTAAATTAGTATTTTGGATAATAGGTTTTATTTAATTCATTTATATAAATTTTAATGCATTCTTTGAAATTTTCTTGATTCTGAACTTCGAGCTTTCCTTTATCTGCAAAATTTTATGGTGAAATTTTCTCTTTTTTTCAACTTCAAAATTCCTTAAGAATTTGCATTTAATTACCATTAAATTAGTTTTTTCAAAATTCATTTTATTTCAAAAGTTTTACATTCTTTTCGATTTCTAAAATACGAGATTTTTTACTTCGTAAATTTTTTTGAGAAGATTTTTCTTAGCTTATAATTTTTAAAATTCTTTAAATATTATTATTTAATTTATATTAAATCAGTTTAGAAAAATTCTTTTTATTTTTATCAATTTTGCATTTTTCTTTAGAAATTCTTCTATTTTCAAAATACAAAGTTTTTTTTTAACTTCGTAATTTTTTAGGAAGATTTTTTTAGTTTATAATTTTTATTATTTAATTCATATTTAATTAGTTGTGAATAATTCAATTTATTTTATGAGTTTTAGAATTTTTTCTGTTACTAAGATACGGGTTCTATACTCGTAAATTTTTCGATAGGGTTTTTCTGTGTTTATAATTTTTATAGTTCTTCAAATATTATTTTTTTCATTCATATTAAATCAGTTTTTCAAATTTCATTTTATTTTATGAGTTTTGCATTTTATTCCATAATTTTTTTCATTTTAAAAAATATGGAGTTTTCTACTCCATAAATTTTTTAGGAGAATTTTTCTCAGTTTATAATCAATTTTGAAAAATTTTATTTATTTTATGAGTTTTAAAATTTTTCCTATTACCAAAATACTTCTACTCCGTAAATTTTTTCAATACGATTTTTTGAAGTTTATAACTTTTAAAATTCTTTAAATATTATTTTTTAATTCATATTAAATCAGTTTTGAAAAATTCAATTTATTTTACGAGTTTTAAAATTTTTCTGTTACCAAAATATGGTTTCTACTTCATAAATTTTTTTAGTAGGATTTTTTTGTGTTCATAATTTTTAAAATTCTTTAAATACTATTTTTTAATCGTTATTAAATTAGTTTGTAAAATTTCAATTTATTTTATGAGTTTAGCATTTTTTTCGTATGCATAATTTTTTTCGATAAGTTTTTTTCTCATAGTATTTTATGAGTTTTGGAGTTCCAATAAGTTTTTTTCATTATATCATTTTAAAAAAACTTTTTTATAATTATCAATTATTAATTTACTATTTTATTGTTATTATTTTAATTTTATTTTAGTTATTAGTTATTTTCTACTAGTTTCATGAAAACTAGTCTAGTTAATTCTAAATTTTTTGTCTAACTAATTTGGTTAGTTTCTAATTACCAATTACATGATATTTTCTAGGCAATCATGACAATATTTTTTTGAATAACCCTTGATTGTTTGTCAAATTAAAGCAAATCTCATCTTTTTATGCTAATTATGACAAAAATATAATAAAATAAATAAAATATTTTTTTCTTCTCTTGGAGCTTTGGCCAAGAGGATTTGGGGATCCTCTTGGCCAAACCTCCCCCTTTATAAAAGGGGGAGGATGTGTTTTCATGGGGTTTTTGATTAGAAAAGAAAAAAAGAAAAGAGTTTGGAAGAAAAAACACTAAAAATATACATTTTTACTTAAATTTTCAAGTTTTTTTTCTTAAGGTATCACACTTCTTTTCTTTTCTTCATTTTGATTCAATTTCATCCTTATTCATAAGCCAAAATCATGTTAAGGCTCATGGATTCTCATCCATGATGAAAGTCTAAACATGGTGGCTTTAAATTTTTTTTTTGTATTTTTTGTTATTTTTTTAGCTAAGCTTGTTATATATATATATAATATTATTCTTGTTATTATGATTTTGATTTGTTATATTTATGTTGATGTTTCTTTAATGTTATTGTGATGTTGACATGTTGATTAGAATAATATTATATTTAGTTAATGATTTTACTTTGATTTAAGTTTGATAATAATTATTTATGCTTATTTCCATGATTTTTTATTCAAAGCATGTATGTATTTCATGTTTTTCACCTTCACCGAATCTGATTGGAATTGTTCATGATCATTTTATGCTTATTTTTATTTTGATTTCATGATTTTTAGATTATTTTGTAATATTAGTAAACATAAGGACTAAATTATAAAATTTGTATTTTTTGACATTTTTGGCTTGTTTGAGAGCTTTGTAAGTTATGAAATTTCTAATTTGTGTACTTGTAAACATGTTTTCGGTATTTTTAATACTTTAAGGGTCATTTTGTAAATATTAAAAAGTTTAGGGACTAAATTACAAAATATAGAAATTATGTTTTATGGCTAAAAATGCTTGGCTGGACCTTCTGGCATATTGTTTCCATGATTTTTGTGTTGATTCTTTGCTGGTTTGATGATTTCTAATGATTTTTTTGGTATTTTATCATATAAGGGTCAAAATATAATTTTACAAAGTTTAGGAGTTGCTTTGTAAATTATAAAAATTTTTTATTTAGGCAAGGTATTTGACCTAATCTTTGTTGATGTATTGGCTGTATTTTCACGCATAATTTCACATGATTTTTATAATTTTTAGGTTATTTTATTATGTAGGGACTTAAATAAAAATTTAGAAAAATGTAAGGACTAAATAGAAAATTTTCATATTTAGGGGGTAAAATGGACATTTTACCAGTTTTAAAGATTTTTATTATTTCTATAGCCTTCCATAGGGTTTTAGAAATTTTCAAAACTTTTGGTATTTGTTCAATCTTCCGAAGGATACGAGATGTAATTTTAAAAAATTTAAGGGCATTTTGGTAATTTTACTCGTCGGGTTGCTTTTACGCTAAAGGTGAGTATTGTAGGATTGCTTTAGTCTTATATGGTCATTTTAAGGTCCATTAAGGTTACTAGGATACTTTTAAGTCAAAAATATTTCCTAGGGGTATTTTGGTAATTTGTTTACCAAGATGCTTTTATGCCAAAGGTGAATATTTTGGATTGGTTTAGGCTTCCAAGGTCATTTTAAGATCCATTAGGGTTACTAGGATATTTTCATGTCAAAGGTATACCTTAAGGGCATTTTGGTGATTTTGCTCACAGGGATGCTTTTACGCCCAAGGTGAATATTTAGATGGGTTTAGCCTTCCAATGTCATTTTAAGGTCCATTAGGGTTACTGAGATATTTTCACGTCAAAGGTATATCGTAGGAGCATTTTGATAATTTTTTTCACCGAGATGCTTTTATGCGAAAGGTGAATATTTTAGGATTGGTTTAGCCTTCCATGGTCATTTTAAGGTTTATTAGGGTTAGCGTGACACTTTCACGTCAAATGTATATCTTAGAGGCACCTTGGTAATTTTGTTCATCGAGACACTTTTATGCAAAAGGTGAATATTTTAAGATTGGTTTAGCCTTCTGAGGTTATTTTAAGGTCCATTAAGGTTACCATGATAATTTTATGTCAAAGGTATATCCTAACAGTATTTTGGTAATTTTCCTAAAATCGAGTCCTAGATAGTAATCGGGATGCTTTTATGCCAAAGATACATATTTAGGATAGGTTCATCTAGTTCTCATCATTTTAATGCTCGTTTGGGTTGTTAAGATACTTTTACGTCGAAGGTATACCTATGGGCATTTTGGTAATTTTCTTCGTTGGGATACTTTTATGCCAAAGGTGAATTTTTAAGATTAGTTTAGCCTTCCTAGATCATTTTAAGGTCCATTAAGGTTCCTAAGATACTTTCATATCGAAGGTATACCCTAAGGATATTTTTGTAATTTTTTTAGTCTAATCTTAGATAAGCATTAGGATGCTTTTAGGCCAAAAGTGCAAATTTAGGAGAGGTTCGCCCCTTTTCAATCATTTTTGCGTCCTTTAGGGGTTACTAGGATATTTTCATGTAGAAGGTATACCAAGGGGTATTTTTATAATTTTGCATTAGAACCAAATCCTATATGAGTACTTTTACGCCGAAAGTACACCTAAATAATATGTTCATCATATTAGGTCATTTCTAGGTCATAGAGTCTGTATTTTTAATAATAAAATTATTTTTATAAATAAAGCAATGTCTCCTAATTAAATTAATATGTAGGATTCCTACTAAAATATGTGAGGAATTTTATTGATTATTTTAATAACGAGATATCCTTTTCAAATAGGAATTTAGGATTTTTCAATTTTAGGAAAATAAAACCTTTTGTATTCTACATGGTTCTCCAGCGAGATATGATAGAAAATTCGTGTCCATTTGGTTCCCCAGGAGGGTATGAATAATTTTGTGATTTCCAAAGCATTAAACCTAACTTTCTAGGAATAATAAATTTCTTTAGTAAAATATCAAGGGAATTATAATTAAATATCAAATATTGCAACTAAATAAAAATCAAAATTAAGATAACCCAAGATTAATAAGGTACCAATTGTTGGGCATCACAAGAAGGTCGATCCTTACTTGTGATAGTAACCAACTCTCGGACCCTTTCATGCAATTTATGGTATGAGTGCAGACCTTGGAGTTTGTTTTCATGGGTTTCGTAACCCTTGAAAATATAAACTTCGACAGGTGTCCAGGCTCACTTGGCTAAAATAAGATTGGTGGCGACTCCAAAATAAATGGTCATTTCGTAACGACTATTTAGAGAAGTCGAGTGAGCGATTCATTTCGACAACTCAATCCCCAAGATGAAGATATGGACCCCTAAAAATAAAAAGAAATAATTATATATATAGATATTTATATAGAAACAATGGATACATTTGCCATTTTAAGTCGGACTGGTTAGGATTCATATCAGGGCCATGTTGCGACATATAGTAATTTGAGATTTATTTTAAAATATTTTTATTTTTAGTATTTTTCAAAATAGTAATTCAAGATTTAATGTAACTCGAGATTATTTTATAATTCAAGATTTAATATATTTTTTATTTTATGAATTTAGGATTTAATATAAGATATTTTTAATCTTTTATTATTTTTAAATAGTATTTTTAATATATATAATTTATATATTATATATTATGTATTATATTTATAATATATATTGATGGGGGTCAGTTCCCTACTTAGTATTTTTATTTTTTATTATTTTTAAGTTGTAATTTGGTATTTAATATAAAATATATTTATTTTTATTATTTTTAAATAGTAATTATTTTTAAATAATAATTCAAGATTTAATGTAAAATATTGTTAATTTTAAACAATACTTTTAATTTATAAATAATTTATATAACATATATTATAATTTATAATATATAGTTTATTTTATAATATATTTATATAGGGGTTGGTTCCCTTACACAAGGGAGCTGACTCCCTAGTTGTTTTAGCATGAAACGAAAGCAGCAAAAGGGGAGATAAAATGGAGGCGAAAAAGTAATTTTTATCTCTTTATTAATAATTCTCAAAATCATTATTTCTTATTTTGAAATTATTTTTTCTGCTTTCTCTTTTTTTAATAATTATTTATTAATTTTGCTTTTTTGAAATTCTCCCTATATTATACCTGATTTTTACTAAGAACTTTGTATTTCAACAATCAAATCAAAATTCATCCCTTGGAGCCCTTTCTCTAATCAAATGCTTCTGAGAATTACTTGCCAAAAAAAGAAATAGCATATTAAGGTCATTATCTGTTCATTATTTTTTGAAATATTCATTTTTATATTCCATTAGTATAAGACTTGTTGATAAATTATAAAAATTATATTTATAAATGATAATTAAAATTATAATGAAAAATAAATACTAATCATTATATTTTAAACATGTGGCTTGCCATGATTGGGAAGCAAAAATTACGGCTCTAGCTTCATCCATTAGATTTCCTACGGGTGACAAGTCGTTCTCTCTTGAATTGATCCGCTTTTATTATACCCGTGGTGTTCTCCTCCAAGGACTACAGTTTCTAGACCTAAATTCCTGGTGAAGGTTATTGCTTTTACTACAGCTATGGCTTAAACGACAAATGAATATTGTATGTCTCTTTGTTGTGCTGCATATGCTCCTTGATTTTCGTCTTTTTCATGTGTGATTTAAAATGAACTCGAGCTTAACAATTCATTTGCAAAAGTTTAAATTCGAATTCAAACTAAATTCAATTTGATTAAAAAGTCAATGATCGAAATTTTAGAAAACCTGAACTTGAAATAGTCTGAACCTGAAATAGCTGGAACCTCAAGGAGCTTGAAAGAACCCCAACCCGATCTTGACCCAAACTCAAACTCCAATTTAATTCTAAAAATACAAATGATGAAATTATAATTAAATAATTTTTTATAAAGCAAAAACTTTAATTGTCAATTTTATTTTAATATTCGTTCAATAATTTAATTAAATATTAAAAACTTAATTTATATTTTATATATAATGAAATACTAATTTATCAAAAGTAAATTATATTATGAGCTTTAAAAATATTGTCAATGAAATATATCATACATTTATTATATTTTCTTTAATTTAATTAGATAAACTCATTGAATATTGAGAGTTTATGTATATTAGTAGTAAAATTTTAAGTGATTCTTTGAATATTATTATTGTTTTATTATTGTTATTTCAAGTAATAATAATTAGAGTTTTATAATAGTATAATGACATAATAAGTTAAATTAAAAAATATGGAAACTATCAAAAAAAAAAAAGAATCTTATGTTAGACTTAGACTAGCAATAGACTTGTCCATGATTTAGCGACCTGCCTAGCCGATAGGCCAAGCCTAATTGGGCTTGGGTCTCAGATTTTAAGTTTCAAGCCAACCCAGCCTGAAAAATGTTTTTTAAATAAAATCATTTTTTTTATAAATTATAGAAATATTAATATAAAATAATTTTTTAATATTATGAACAGTGATTTGGGTCTAAATGGTTAGGCCGAGCCAAATTCGAGACTGACCTTAGAATTCAAGATTTTTTTTGAGCCAAGGCCAGTAGTAGTGTCCATGGTCCAAGCCGTGGTCTAAAAAATTTTGAGCTTTAAGCCCAAGCCCTTTTTGGATCGGCTTGCCCATTAGGCTCGAATTATTGTTCAAAAATAATAAAAAATTATGTTTATATTAATATTTATATATTTTATAATTAAATATAAATAAAAATATATTATTTTAGTTTAAAAAGATATTACTTTAGGCTAGGTCGGTCCAGCTTGGAACATAAGAACTCAAACTCGAGCCCTGGCTTAATAGGGCTGAGCTGGCCTGGCTTGTGGATTGGTCTAGGGCTAAGCCTATAAAATCGATCTAAGATTTTTTGAACTAGGCCAAGCTAAATTTGGTCTTGGGCTTAGAATTCAAAATTATGTAAAAATGATTATATTTAACATAAAATAAAAAATAATGTTAAACATACTCGACCAGAACTCGAAAAGACTCAAACCTAAATAGACCTGAACCTTAACAGGTTGGAATTCAAAAAAGCCTGAAATGAAAGAACCCAAACTCAAATAAACCTGAAACTTGAATCTACCTGAACCTAAAAAAACTTAAACCGAAAATGACTCTATTCGAACCTATTCAATTGCCACCTCTAATGAGTACCACCCTAATTCTTCTTACTTTCCTTTGCTGATATATTACTCGTCAAAATTCACCTTGTACTCTCCCTATTTTAGGCATGTCGACCTCAAAGAAATACTAGTAATGGCTTTTTTTTTTTGGTTTGAGTACTGAGTTATTGATCTCTATGATGTATCTGTTGATAAATTGTTCGGTTGTTATTTGTGACCAATAATGTTCTCATGAATTTCTTCATTTTTGACATATCATATAGCCCATGCAGTGATAATGA